>MU789306.1:26737-43657 GCA_026770625.1 Nicotiana glauca
GACACGTCCTGAACGTGCCATGGCCACGCCCTGCCATGTCATACGATGCCCTGACACGTCCTAAGACGTGCCATGGCCATGTCCCGACACGTCCTTACTCGTGCCATGCCCACATCCTGCCACGTCCAGTGGCCACGTCCTGACTCGTGCCATGGCCATGTCCAGACACGTCCTGACCCGTGCCTCGCCCACGTCTTGCCATGTCCTGCGACGTCCTAACACGGCCTGACTCATGCCATGGCCATGCCCTGCCATGTCCTGCGACGTCCTGACACGTCCTGAGACGTGCCATGGCCATGTCCTGACACGTCCTAACCCGTTCCATGCCCACGTCCTGTGACGTCCTGACACGTGCCATTACCATGTCCTTCAACGTCCTGACATGTCCTGAACGTGCCATGGCCATGCCCTGCCATGTCCTGCGATGCCTTGACACGTCCTGACACGTGCCATGGCCATGTCCTGACACGTCCTGACTGTTGCCTTGCCCACTTCCTATGGCCACGTCCTGCGACATCCTGACACATCCTGACTCGTGCCATGGCCACGCCCTGCCATGTCCTGCAACGTCCTGACAAGTCATAACACGTGCCATGTCCATGTCCATCGATGCCCTGACATGTCCTAACACACGCCATGGCCACGTCCTGCGACGCCCTAACACGTCCTGACACGTGCCAGTGCCATGCCCACGTCCTGCCACGTCGTGACACGTGCCATGACCATGTCCTGCAACGTGCCATGGCCATGCCCCGCCATGTCCTCCGATGCCCTGACACGTCCTGACACGTGCCATGGCCATGTCCTAACACGTCCTGACTCGTGCCATGCCCACGTCCTATGGCCACGTCCTGCGACATCCTAACACATCCTGACTCGTGCCATGGCCACGCCCTGCCATGTCCTGCAACGTCCTGACAAGTCATAACACGTGCCATGTCCATTTCCATCGATGCCCTGACATGTCCTAACACATGCCATGGCCACGTCTTGCGATGCCCTAACACGTCCTGACACGTGCCATGGCCATGGCTATGTACTGTGACGCCCTGACACGTCCTGACACGTGCCATGGCCATGTCCTGACACATCCTGAACGTGCCATGGCCACGCTCTGCCATGTCCTACGATGCCCTGACACGTCCTGAGACGTGCCAAGGACATGTCCTAACAAGTCCTTACTCGTGCCATGCCCACATCCTGCCACGTCCTGCCACATCCTGACACATCCTGACTCGTGCCATGGCCATGTCCTGACACGTCCTGACACGTGGCTTGCCCACGTCTTGCCATGTCCTGCAACGTCCTAACACGTCCTGACTCGTGCCATGGCCACTCCCTGCTATTTCCTGCGACGTCCTGACACGTCCTAAGACGTGCCATGGCCATGTCCTAACACGTCCTGACCCGTGCCTTGCCCACATCTTGCGACGTCCGACGATGTCCTGACACATCCTGACACGTCCTGACTCGTGCCATGGCCACGCCCTGCCATGTCCTGCGACGTCCTGACAAGTCCTGAAACGTGCCATGGCCATGTCCTACGACGCCCTGACACGTCCTGAAAGGTGCCATGGCCATGTCCTGCGACGCCCTGACACGTCCTGACAAGTGCCATGGCCATGTCCTGCGATGTCCTGACACGTCCTGAACGTGCCATGGCTATGCCCTGGCATGTCCTGTGACGCCCTGACACGTGCCATGGCCAAGTCCTGTGATGTCCTGACACGTCCTGAACATGCCATGGCCATGCCCTGCCATGTCCTGCGATGCACTGACATGTCCTGAGACGGGCCATGGCCATGTCCTGACACGTCCTTACTCGTGCCATGCCCACATCCTGCCACGTCCAGTGGCCACGTCCTGCGACGTCCTGACACGTCCTGACTCGTTCCAGGGCCATGTCCTGACACGTGCTAACCCGTGCCTCGCCCACGTCTTGCCATGTCCTGCGACGTCCTAACACGTCCTGACACGTGCCATGGCCATGTCCTGCGACACCTTGACACGTCTTGACACGTGCCATGGCCATGTCCTGCGACGCCTTGACACGTCCTGACAAGTGCCACGGCCATGTCCTGCGATGCCCTGACACGTCCTGAGACGTGCCATGGACATTTCCATACACGTCCTGACCCGTGCCATGCCCATGTCCTGCCACGTCCTGACACGTGCCATGACCATGTCCTGCAACGTCCTGACACGTCCCGAACGTGCAATGGCCATGCCCTGCCATGTCCTGCGATGCCCTGACACGTCCTGACACATTCCATGGCCATGTCCTGACTCGTGCCTTGCCCACGTCCTATGGCCACGTCCTGCGACATCCTGACTCGTGCCATGGCCACGCCCTGCCATGTTCTGCAACGTCCTGACAAGTCATAACACGTACCATGTCCATGTCCATCGATGCCCTGACATGTCCTAACACATGCCATGGCCACGTCCTGCGACGCCCTAATACGTCCTGACACGTGCCATGTCCATGACTATGTACTGTGACGCCCTGACACGTCCTGACACGTGCTAGTGCCATGGCCATGTCCTGCGACTTCCTGAAACATCTTGAACGTGCCATGGCTCAACCCTGCCATGTCCTGCGATGCCCTGACACGTCCTGAGACGTGCCATGGACATGTCCTGACACGTCCTGACCCGTGCCATTCCCACGTCCTGACACGTGCCATGACCATGTCCTGCAATATCCTAACACGTCCTGAACGTGCCATGGCCACGCCCTGCCATGTCCTGCGATGCCCTGACACGTCCTGACACGTGCCATGGCCATGTACTGACACGTTCTGACTCGTGCCATGCCCACATCCTGCGACGTCCTGACACATCCTGACTCGTGCCATGGCTACCCCCTGCCATGTCCTGCGATGCCCTGACACGTGCCATGGCCATGTCCTGACACGTCCTGACCCGTGCCATGCCCACGTCCTGGCACGTCCTGACACGTCCTGACACGTGCCATGACCATGTCCTGCAACGTCCTGACACGTCTCGAACGTGCCATGGCCACGCCCTGCCATATCTTGCGATATCCTAACACGTCCTGACTCGTGCAATGGCCACGCCCTGCCATGTCCTGCGACGTCCTGACAAGTCCTGACACGTGCCATGGCCATGTCCTGCGACGCCCTGACACGTCGTGACACGTGCCATGGCCATGTGCTGCGACGCCTGACACGTCCTGACAAGTGCCACAGCCATGTCCTACGACGTCCTTACACGTCCTGAACGTGCCATGGCCATGCCCTGCCATGTCTTGCGACGCCCTGACACGTCCTGAGACGTGCCATGGACATGTCCTGACCCGTGCCATGCCCACGTCCTGCCACATCCTAACACGTCCTGACACGTGCCATGACCATGTCCTGCAATGTCCTGACACATCCCGAACGTGCCATGGCCATGCCCTGCCATGTCCTGCGATGCCCTGACACGTCCTGACACGTGCCATGGCCATGCCCTGCCATGACCTGCGATGCCCTGACACGTCTTGACACGTGCCATGAGCATGTCCTGACACGTCCTGACTCGTGCCATGCCCACGTCCTATGGCCACGTCCTGCGACATCCTGACTCATGCCATGCCCACGTCCTGACACGTCCTGACACGTGCCATGACCGTGTCCTGCAATGACCTGACACGTCCCGAACGTGCCATGGCCATGCCCTGCCACGTCCTGCGATGCCCTGACACGTCCTGACACGTGCCATGGCCATGTCCTGACACATCCTGACTCGTGCCATGCCCACATCCTACGACGTCCTGACACGTCCTGACTCGTGCCATGGCCACCCCCTGCCATGTCCTGCGACGCCCTGACACGTGCCATGGCCATGTTCTGACACGTCCTGACTCGTGCCATGCCCACTTCCTATGGCCACGTCCTGCGACATCCTGACACATCATGACTCGTGCCATGGCCACGCCCTGCCATGTCCTGCAACGTCCTGACAAGTCATAACACGTGCCATGTCCATGTCCATCGATGCCCTGACATGTCCTAACACATGCCATGGCCACGTCCTGCGACGCCCTAACACGTCCTGACACTTGCCATGGCCATGGCTATGCACTGTGACGCCCTGACATGTCCTGACACGTGCCATGGCCATGTCTTGTGATGTCCTGACACGTCCTGAACGTGCCATGGCCACGCCCTGCCATGTCCTGCGATGCCCTGACACGTCCTGAGACGTGCCATGGACATGTCCTTGTACGTCCTTACTCGTTCCATGCCCACATCCTGTCACGTCCTGCGACGTCCTGACATATGCCATGACCATGTCCTGCAACGTCCTGCGACGTCCTGAACGTGCCATGGCCATGCCCTGCCATGTCCTGCGATGCCCTGACACGTCCTGAGACGTGCCATGGACATGTCCTGACACGTCCTTACTCGTGCCATGCCCACATCCTGTCACGTCCTGCGACGTCCTGACACGTCCTGACCCGTGCCATGGCCATGTCCTGACATGTCCTGACCCGTGCTTTGACCACGTCTTGCCATGTCCTGCGACATCCTAACACATCCTGACTCGTGCCATGGCCACGCCCTGCCATGTCCTGCGACGTCCTGACACGTCCTGAGACGTGCCATGGCCATGTCCTGACACGTCCTGACCCGTACCTTACACACGTCTTGCGACGTCCTGCGACGTCCTGACACATCCTGACACGTCCTGACTCGTGCCATGGCCACGCCCTGCCATGTCCTGCGACATCCTGACAAGTCCTGAAACGTGCCATGGCCATGTCCTGCGACGCCCTGACACGTCCTGAAATGTGCCATGGCCATGTTCTGCGACGCCCTGACACGTCCTGACAAGTTCCATGGCCATGTCCTGCGACGTCCTGACACGTCCTGAACGTGCCATGGCTATGCCCTGGCATGTCCTGTGACACCCTGACACGTGCCATGTCCATGTCCATCGATGCCCTGACATGTCCTAACACATGCCATGGCCACGTCCTGCGACGCCCTAATACGTCCTGACACGTGCCATGGCCATGTCCTGCAACGTCCTGACACATCCCAAACGTGCCATGGCCACGCCCTGCCATGTCCTGCGACGTCCTGACAAGTCCTGAAACGTGCCATGGCCATGTCCTGCGACGCCCTGACACGTCCTGACACGTGCCATGGCCATGTCCTGCGACGCCCTGACACGTCCTGACACGTGCCATGGCCATGTCCTGCGACGCCCTGACACGTCCTGACACGTGCCATGGCCATGTCCTGCGACGCCCTGACACGTCCTGACACGTGCCATGGCCATGTCCTGCGACGCCCTGACACGTCCTGACACGTGCCATGGCCATGTCCTGCGACGCCCTGACACGTCCTGACACGTGCCATGGCCATGTCCTGCGACGCCCTGACACGTCCTGACACGTGCCATGGCCATGTCCTGCGACGCCCTGACACGTCCTGACACGTGCCATGGCCATGTCCTGCGACGCCCTGACACGTCCTGACACGTGCCATGGCCATGTCCTGCGACGCCCTGACACGTCCTGACACGTGCCATGGCCATGTCCTGCGACGCCCTGACACGTCCTGACACGTGCCATGGCCATGTCCTGCGACGCCCTGACACGTCCTGACACGTGCCATGGCCATGTCCTGCGACGCCCTGACACGTCCTGACACGTGCCATGGCCATGTCCTGCGACGCCCTGACACGTCCTGACACGTGCCATGGCCATGTCCTGCGACGCCCTGACACGTCCTGACACGTGCCATGGCCATGTCCTGCGACGCCCTGACACGTCCTGACACGTGCCATGGCCATGTCCTGCGACGCCCTGACACGTCCTGACACGTGCCATGGCCATGTCCTGCGACGCCCTGACACGTCCTGACACGTGCCATGGCCATGTCCTGCGACGCCCTGACACGTCCTGACACGTGCCATGGCCATGTCCTGCGACGCCCTGACACGTCCTGACACGTGCCATGGCCATGTCCTGCGACGCCCTGACACGTCCTGACACGTGCCATGGCCATGTCCTGCGACGCCCTGACACGTCCTGACACGTGCCATGGCCATGTCCTGCGACGCCCTGACACGTCCTGACACGTGCCATGGCCATGTCCTGCGACGCCCTGACACGTCCTGACACGTGCCATGGCCATGTCCTGCGACGCCCTGACACGTCCTGACACGTGCCATGGCCATGTCCTGCGACGCCCTGACACGTCCTGACACGTGCCATGGCCATGTCCTGCGACGCCCTGACACGTCCTGACACGTGCCATGGCCATGTCCTGCGACGCCCTGACACGTCCTGACACGTGCCATGGCCATGTCCTGCGACGCCCTGACACGTCCTGACACGTGCCATGGCCATGTCCTGCGACGCCCTGACACGTCCTGACACGTGCCATGGCCATGTCCTGCGACGCCCTGACACGTCCTGACACGTGCCATGGCCATGTCCTGCGACGCCCTGACACGTCCTGACACGTGCCATGGCCATGTCCTGCGACGCCCTGACACGTCCTGACACGTGCCATGGCCATGTCCTGCGACGCCCTGACACGTCCTGACACGTGCCATGGCCATGTCCTGCGACGCCCTGACACGTCCTGACACGTGCCATGGCCATGTCCTGCGACGCCCTGACACGTCCTGACACGTGCCATGGCCATGTCCTGCGACGCCCTGACACGTCCTGACACGTGCCATGGCCATGTCCTGCGACGCCCTGACACGTCCTGACACGTGCCATGGCCATGTCCTGCGACGCCCTGACACGTCCTGACACGTGCCATGGCCATGTCCTGCGACGCCCTGACACGTCCTGACACGTGCCATGGCCATGTCCTGCGACGCCCTGACACGTCCTGACACGTGCCATGGCCATGTCCTGCGACGCCCTGACACGTCCTGACACGTGCCATGGCCATGTCCTGCGACGCCCTGACACGTCCTGACACGTGCCATGGCCATGTCCTGCGACGCCCTGACACGTCCTGACACGTGCCATGGCCATGTCCTGCGACGCCCTGACACGTCCTGACACGTGCCATGGCCATGTCCTGCGACGCCCTGACACGTCCTGACACGTGCCATGGCCATGTCCTGCGACGCCCTGACACGTCCTGACACGTGCCATGGCCATGTCCTGCGACGCCCTGACACGTCCTGACACGTGCCATGGCCATGTCCTGCGACGCCCTGACACGTCCTGACACGTGCCATGGCCATGTCCTGCGACGCCCTGACACGTCCTGACACGTGCCATGGCCATGTCCTGCGACGCCCTGACACGTCCTGACACGTGCCATGGCCATGTCCTGCGACGCCCTGACACGTCCTGACACGTGCCATGGCCATGTCCTGCGACGCCCTGACACGTCCTGACACGTGCCATGGCCATGTCCTGCGACGCCCTGACACGTCCTGACACGTGCCATGGCCATGTCCTGCGACGCCCTGACACGTCCTGACACGTGCCATGGCCATGTCCTGCAACGTCCTGACACATCCCAAACGTGCCATGGCCACGCCCTGCCATGTCCTGCGATGCACTGACATGTCCTGAGACGTGCCATGGCCATGTCCTGACACGTCCTTACTCATGCCATGCCCACATCCTGCCACGTCCTACGACGTCCTGACATGTCCTGACTCGTGCCAACGCCATGTCCTGACACGTCCTGCCCCGTGCCTTGCCCACGTCTTGCCATGTCCTGCGACGTCCTAACACATCCTGACTCGTGCCATGGCCATGCCCTGCCATGTCCTGCGATGTCCTGACACGTCTTGAGACGTGCCATGGCAATGTCCTGACACGTCCTGACCCGTGCCTTGCCCACGTCTTGCGACGTCCTGCGACGTCCTGACACATCCTGACACGTCCTGACTCGTGCCATGGCCACACCCTGCCATGTCCTGCGACGTCCTGACAAGTCCTGAACGTGCCATGGCCATGTCCTGCGACGCCCTGACACGTCCTGACAAGTGCCATGGCCATGTCCAGCGACGTCCTGACACATCCTGAACATGCCATGGCTATGCCCTGGCATGTCCCGTGACGCCCTGACACGTCCTGACACGTGCCATGGCCATGTCCTGTGATGAACTGACACGTCGTAAACGTGCCATGGCCACGCCCTACCATGTCCTGCGATGCACTAACATGTCCTGAGACGTGCCATGGCCATGTCCTGACACGTCCTGACCCGTGCCTTACCCACGTCTTGCGACGTCCTGCGACGTCCTGACACATCCTGACTCGTGGAATGGCCACGCCCTGCCATGATCTGCGATGTCCTGACACGTCCTGACTCGTGCCATGGCCATGTCCTGACACGTCCTGACCAGTGCCTTGCCCACGTCTTGCGACATCCTGCGACGTCCTGACACATCCTGACACGCCCTGACTCGTGCCATGGCGACGCCCTGCCATGTCCTGCGACGTCCTGACAAGTCCTGAAACGTGCCATGGCCATGTCCTGCGACGCCCTGACACCTCCTGAAATGTGCCATGGCCATATCCTACGACGGTCTGACACGTCCTGACAAGTGCCATGGCCATGTCCTCTAACGTCCTGACACGTCCTCAACGTCCCATGGCTATGCCCTGCCATGTCCTGCGATGCCCTGACACGTCCTGAGACGTGCCATGGACAAGTCCTGACACGTCCTGACCCGTTACATGCCCACGTCCTGCCACGTCCTTACACGTCCTGACACGTGCCATGACCATGTCCTGCAACGTCCTGACACGTCCCGAACGTGCCATGGCTACGACCTGCCATGTCCTACGATGCCCTGACACGTCCTGACATGTGCCATGGCCATGTCCTAACACATCCTGACTCGTGCCATGCCCACGTACTGACACGTCCTGATTCGTGCCATGGCAACGCCCTGCCATGTCCTACGATGCCCTGACACGTCCTGACACGTACCATGGCCATGTCCTGACACGTCCTGACCCTTGCCATGCCCACGTCCTGTGGCCACATCCTGCGACTTCCTAACACGTCATGACTCGTGCAATGGACACGCCCTGCCATGTCCTGCGACGTCCTGACAAGTCCTGACACGTGCCACGGCTATGTCCTGTGACATCCTTACACGTCCTGAACATGCCATGGCCATGCCCTGCCATGTCTGCGACGCCTTGACACGTCCTGAGACATGCCATGGACATGTCCTGACACGTCCTGACCCGTGCCATGCCCACGTCCGGCCACGTCCTGACACATGCCATGACCATGTCCTGCAATATCCTGACACGTCCCGAACGTGCCATGGCCATGCCCTGCCATGTCCTGCGATGCCCTAACACGTCCTGACGCGTGCAATGGCCATGTCCTGACACGTCCTGACCCGTGCCATGCCCACGTCCGGCCACGTCCTGACACATGCCATGACCATGTCCTGCAATATCCTGACACGTCCCGAACGTGCCATGGCCATGCCCTGCCATGTCCTGCGATGCCCTAACACGTCCTGACGCGTGCAATGGCCATGTCCTGACACGTCCTGACTCGTGCCATGCCCACGTCCTATGGCCACGTCCTGCGACATCCTGACACATCCTGGCTCGTGCCATGGCCACGCCCTGCCATGTCCTGCAACGTCCTGACAAGTCATAACACGTGCCATGTCCATGTCCATCGATGCCATGACAAGTCCTAACACATGCCATGGCCACGTCCTGCGATGCCCTAACACGTCCTAACAAGTGCCATGGCCATGGCTATGTACTGTGACGCCATGACATGTGCCATGGCCATGCCTTGTGATGTCCTGACACGTCCTGAACGTGCCATGGCCACGCCCTGCCATGTTCTGCGATGCCCTGACACGTCCTGAGACATGCCATGGACACGTCCTGACACGTCCTTACTCATGCCATGCCCACATCTTGCCACGTCCTGCGACGTCCTGACACTTCCTGACTCGTGGCATGGCCATGTCCTGACACGTCCTGACCTGTGCTTGCCCATGTCTTGCCATGTCCTACGACGTCCTAACATGTCCTGACTCGTGCCATGGCCACGCCCTGCCATGTCCTGCGACGTCCTGAACGTCCTGAGACGTGCCATGGCCATGTCCTGACACGTCCTGACCTGTGCCTTGCCCACGTCTTGCGACGTCCTGCGACATCCTGACACGTCCTGACTCGAGCCATGGCCACGCCCTGCCATGTCCTGCGACGTCCTGACAAGTCCTGAAACGTGCCATGGCCATGTCCTGCGACGTCCTGACACGTCCTGAAATGTGCCATGGCCATGTCCTGCGATGCCCTGACACGTCCTGAACGTGCCATGGCTATGCCCTGGCATGTCCTGTGACGCCCTGACACGTCCTGACACGTGCCATGGCCATGTCCTGTGATGTCCTGACACGTCCTGAACGTGCCATGGCCACGCCCTGCCATGTCCTGCGATGCCCTGACCCGTGCCATGGCCATGTCCTGCGACGTCCTGACACGTCCTGAAATGTGCCATGGCCATGTCCTGCGATGCCCTGACACGTCCTGAACGTGCCATGGCTATGCCCTGGCATGTCCTGTGACGCCCTGACACGTCCTGACACGTGCCATGGCCATGTCCTGTGATGTCCTGACACGTCCTGAACGTGCCATGGCCACACCCTGCCATGTCCTGCGATGCACTGACATGTCCTGAGACGTGCCATGGCCATGTCCTGACACGTCCTTACTCGTGCCATGCCCACATCCTGCCACGTCCTACGACGTCCTGACACGTCCTGACTCATGCCAGGGCCATGTCCTGACACATCCTGCCCCGTGCCTTGCCCACATCTTGCCATGTCCTGCGACGTCCTAACACATCCTGACTCGTGCCATGGCCACACCCTGCCATGTCCTGCGACGTCCTGACACGTCTTGAAACGTGCCATGGCAATGTCCTGACACGTCCTGACCCGTGCCTTGCCCACGTCTTGCGACGTCCTGTGACGTCCTGACACATCCTGACACGTCCTGACTCGTGCCATGGCCACACCCTGCCATGTCCTGCGACGTCCCGACAAGTCCTGAAACGTGCCATGGCCATGTCCTGCGACGCCCTGACACGTCCTGACAAGTGCCATGTCCATGTCCTGCGACGTCCTGGCACGTCCTGAACATGCCAAGGCTATACCCTGGCATGTCCTGTGATGCCCTGACACGTCCTGACACGTGCCATGGCCATGTCCTGTGATGACCTGACACGTCCTGAACGTGCCATGGCCACGCCCTACCATGTCATGCGATGCACTGACATGTCCTGAGACGTGCCATGGCCATGTCCTGACACGTCCTGACCCGTGCCTTGCCCACGTCTTGCGACGTCCTGCGACGTCCTAACACATCCTGACACGTCCTGACTCGTGCCATGGCCACGCCCTGCCATATCCTGCGACGTCTTGACAAGTCCTGAAATGTGCCATGGCCATGTCCTGCGACGCCCTGACACGTCCTGAAACGTACAATGGCCATGTCCTGCGACGCCCTGACACGTCCTGACAAGTGCCATGGCCATGTCCTACGACATCCTGACACGTCCTGAACGTGCCATGGCTATGCCCCGGCATGTCCTGTGACGCCCTGACACGTCCTGACACGTGCCATGGCCATGTCCTGTGATGTCCTGACACATCCTGAACGTGCCATGGACATGCCCTGCCATGTCCTGCGATGCACTGACATGTCCTGAGACGTGCCATGGCCATGTCCTGACATGTCCTTACTCGTGCCATGCCCACATCCTGCCACGTCCAGTGGCCACGTCCTGCAACGTCCTGACACATCCTGACTCGTGCCAGGACCATGTCCTGACACGTCCTGCCCCGTGCCTTGCCCACGTCTTGCCATGTCCTGCGACGTCCTAACACGTCCTGACTCGTGCCATGGCCACGCCCTGCCATGTCCAGCGATGCCCTGCCATGTCCAGCGACGTCCTGACACGTCCTGAGACGTGCCATGGCAATGTCCTGACACGTCCTGACCCGTGCCTTGCACACGTCTTGCGACGTCCTGCGATGTCCTGACACATCTTGACACATCCTGACTCGTGCCATGGCCATGGCTATGTACTATGTTGCCCTGACACGTGCCATGGACATGTCCTGTGACGTCCTGACACGTCCTGAACATGCCATGCCTATGCCCTGCCATGTCCTGCGACGTGCTGACACGTCCTGAGCAGTGCCATGGACATGTTCTGACACGTCCAGACCCGTGGCATGCCCACGTCCATCCTTGTCCTGACACGTGCCATGATCGTGTCCTACAACGTCCCGAACGTGCCGTGGCCACTTCTTGCCATGTCCTGCGATGCCCTGACACGTCCTGACACGTGCCATGGCCGTGTCCTGACACGTCCTGTCTTGTGCCATGCCCACGTCCTGCGACGTCCTGACACGTCCTGACTCTTGCCATGGCCACGCCCTGCCATATCCTGCAACACCCTGACACGTCCTGACACGTGCCATGGCAATGTCCTGACACGCCTTAACCCGTGCCCTGCCCACATCCTGCGATGTCCTAACACGTCCTGACTCGTGCCATGGCCACGCCGTGCCATGTCCTGCGACGTCCTGACAAGTCCTGACACGTGCCATTGCCATGTCCTGCGACGCCCTGACATGTCTTGCCACGTGCCATGGCCATGTCCTATGATGTCCTGACACGTCCTGAACGTTCCATGGCCACACCCTGCGATGTCCTGTGATGCCCTGACACGTCCTAAGACGTGCTGGCCATGTCCTAACACGTCCTGACTCGTGCCATGCCCACATCCTGCCACGTCCATTGGCCACGTCCTGCGACGTCCTGACACGTCTTGACTCATGCCATGGCCATGTCCTGACACGTCCTGACCCGTTCCTTGCCCACGTCTTGCCACGTCCTGCGATGTCCTAACACATCCTGACTCGTGCTATGGCCACGCTCTACTATGTCCTGCGACGTCCTGACACGTCCTGAGATATGCCATGGCTATGTCCTGACACGTCCTGACCCGTGCCTTGCCCATGTCTTGCCACGTCCTACGACGTCCTGACACATCCTGACACGTACTGACTCGTGCCATAGCCACGCCCTGCCATGTCCTGTGATGTCCTAACATGACCTGACACTTGCCATGGCCAGATCCTGCGATGCCCTGACACGTCCTAGAACGTGCCATGGCCATGTCCTGCGACGCCCTGACACGTCCTGACAATTGCCATGGCCATGTCCTACGACATCCTGACATGTCCTGAACGTGCCATGGCTATGCCCTGCCATGTCCTGCGATGCCCTGGCACGTCCTCAGACGTGCCATGGACATGTCCTGACACGTCCTGACCCGTGCCATGCCCACGTCCTACCACGCCCTGACACGTCCTGACAATTGCCATGGCCATGTCCTGCGACGTCCTGACATGTCCTGAACGTGCCATGGCTATGCCTTGCCATGTACTGTGACGCCCTGACACGTCCTGACACGTGCCATGGCCATGTCCTGACCCGTTCCATGCCCACGTCATGCGACGTCCTGACACGTCCTGACACGTGCCATGACCATGTCCTGCAACGTCCTGACACGTCCCGAACGTGCCCCGCCATGTCCTGTGACGCCCTGACACGTCCTGACACGTGCCATGGCCATGTCCTGACACGTCCTGACTCTTGCCATGCCCACATCCTGTGACGCCCTGACACGTCCTGGCACGTGCCATGGCCATGTCCTGTGATGTCCTGACACGTCCTGAACGTGCCATGGCCACGCCCTGCCATGTCCTGTGATGCCCTGACACGTCCTAAGATGTCCCATGGCCATGTCCTGACATGTCCTTACTCGTGCCATGCCCACATCCTGCCACGTCCAGTGGCCACGTCCTGTAACGTCCTGACTCGTGCCATGGCAATGTCCAGACACGTCCTGACCCGTGCCTCGCCCACGTCTTGCCATGTCCTGCGACGTCCTAACACGTCCTGACTCGTGCCATGGCCACGCCCTGCCATGTCCTGCGACATCCTGACACGTGCCATGGCCATGTCCTGACACGTCCTGACACGTGCCATGCCCACGTCCTGTGGCCACGTCCTGCGATGTCCTAATACGTCCTGGCTCGTGCAATGGCCATGCCCTGCCATGTCCTGCAACGTCCTGACAAGTCCTGACACGTGCCATGGCCATGTCCTGCGACGTCCTGACACGTCCTGACCCGTGCCATGCCCACGTCCTGCCACGTCCTTACACGTGCCATGACCATGTCCTACAACGTCTTGACACGTCTCGAACGTGCCATGGCCATGACCTACCATGTCCTGCGATGCCCTGACACGTCTTGACACGTGCCATGGCCATGTCCTGACACGTCCTGACTCGTGCCATGCCCATGTCCTGACACGTCCTGACACGCCTTGACTCGTGCCATGGCCACGCCCTGCCATGTCCTACGACGCCCTGACACGTCCTGACACGTGCCATGGCCATGTCCTGTGACGGCCTGACACATCCTCAACGTGCCATGGCTATGCCCTGCCATGTCCTGCGATGCCCTAACACGTCCTGAGACGTGCCATGGACATGTCCTGACACGTCCTGACCCGTTCCATGCCCACATCCTGACACGTGCCATGACCATGTCCTGTAACGTCCTGATACGTCCCGAACGTGCCATGACCATGCCCTGCCATGTCCTGCGATGTCCTAACACGTCCTGACTCGTGCCATGCCCATGTCCTGACACGTCCTGACTCGTGCCATGCCCATGTCCTGACACGTCCTGACTCGTGCCATGCCCATGTCCTGACACGTCCTGACTCGTGCCATGCCCATGTCCTGACACGTCCTGACTCGTGCCATGCCCATGTCCTGACACGTCCTGACTCGTGCCATGCCCATGTCCTGACACGTCCTGACTCGTGCCATGCCCATGTCCTGACACGTCCTGACTCGTGCCATGCCCATGTCCTGACACGTCCTGACTCGTGCCATGCCCATGTCCTGACACGTCCTGACTCGTGCCATGCCCATGTCCTGACACGTCCTGACTCGTGCCATGCCCATGTCCTGACACGTCCTGACTCGTGCCATGCCCATGTCCTGACACGTCCTGACTCGTGCCATGCCCATGTCCTGACACGTCCTGACTCGTGCCATGCCCATGTCCTGACACGTCCTGACTCGTGCCATGCCCATGTCCTGACACGTCCTGACTCGTGCCATGCCCATGTCCTGACACGTCCTGACTCGTGCCATGCCCATGTCCTGACACGTCCTGACTCGTGCCATGCCCATGTCCTGACACGTCCTGACTCGTGCCATGCCCATGTCCTGACACGTCCTGACTCGTGCCATGCCCATGTCCTGACACGTCCTGACTCGTGCCATGCCCATGTCCTGACACGTCCTGACCCGTTCCATGCCCACATCCTGACACGTGCCATGACCATGTCCTGTAACGTCCTGATACGTCCCGAACGTGCCATGACCATGCCCTGCCATGTCCTGCGATGTCCTAACACGTCCTGACTCGTGCAATGGCCATGCCCTGCCATGTCCTGCGACATCCTGACAAGTCCTGACCCGTCCCATGGCCATGTCCTGCGATGCACTAACACGTCGTGACACGTGCCATGGCCATGTCCTGCGACGCCCTGACACGTCCTGACAAGTGCCACGGCCATGTAATGCAACGTCCTTACACGTCCTGAACGTGCCATGGCCATGCCCTGCCATGTCCTACGACACCCTAACACGTCCTGAGACGTGCCATGAACATGTCCTGACATGTCCTGACCCGTGCCATGCCCTCGTCCTGCCACGTCCTGACACGTCCTGACACGTGCCGTGGCCATGTCCTGCAATGTCCTGACACATCCCGAATGTTCCATGGCCATGCCCTGCCATGTCCTGCGATGCCCTAACACATCCTGACACGTGCCATGGCCATGCCCTGCCATGTCCTGTGATGCCCTGACACGTCCTGACACGTGCCATGGCCATGTCCTGACACGTCCTGACTCGTGCCATGCCCACGTCCTGCGACATCCTGACTCGTGCCATGGCCACGCCCTGCCATGTCCTGACACGTCCTGACCCGTGCCATGCCCACGTCCTGCCACGTCCTGACACGTCCTGGCACGTGCCATGACCATGTCCTGCAACGTCCTGACACGTCCCGAACGTGCCATGGCCATGCCCTGCCATGTCCTGCGATGCCCTAACACGTCCTGACGCGTGCAATGGCCATGTCCTGACACGTCCTGACTCGTGCCATGCCCACGTCCTACGACGTCCTAACACGTCCTGACTCGTGCCATGGCCACGCCCTACCATGATCTGCGACGTCCTGACACGTCCTGACTCGTGCCATGGCCATGTCCTGACACGTCCTGACCCGTGCCTTACCCACGTCTTCCGACGTCCTGACACATCCTTTCACGTCCTGACTCGTGCCATGGCCACGCCCTGCCATGTCCTGCGACGTCCTGACAAGTCCTGAAACGTGCCATGGTCGATAGTTTATATTGACAATGTCCCTTTCGGACAATAGAAATGGAACGTAATGCCTTTCGGGTTAAAAAATGCCCCATCTGAATTTCAAAATGTTATGAATAATATATTCAATCCCTACAGTAGCATGTCGATAGTTTATATTGACGATGTATTAATATTTTCTGAGGATATAGATTCTCACTTCAAACATCTTAATACTTTCTTTAAGATAGTAAAACATAATGGCCTAGTAGTCAGTGCTAAGAAAGTTAAGTTGTTTCAAACAACTATTAGATTCTTAGGACACGACCTCTACCAAGGTACTTATAAACCAATTTGTAGAGCCATAGAGTTCTCTTCCAAATTCATTGATAAAACCCAACTCCAAAGGTTCTTAGGAAGCCTCAACTATGTCGCAGATTTTATTCCTGATATTAGAAAAATT
>MU789309.1:9662-56837 GCA_026770625.1 Nicotiana glauca
AGATGAACAATTCGAAAACAAAATCGACAAAAATGTGGAAAAAACTTTGAAATCTTAGAAAATAACATAGGTCTGAAGCAGACCTTAAAGAGAAAAAAAGATGAAGAACCTTGGAACTTAGGGTTTCAGAGAAAACCCTAGAAAAACGAGAAAGGCCTGGAACGGGCTGGCCCTGAGTCGGAGATGGACTCACAGGGCTAGGATTCGCCGGAGATGAGCCGGAAAATGGCCATAGAACTTGAATCGGAGAGCTTCCGAGCCGGGGACTTCAAGGTCAGGCCTTGAATCTTCATGCAAAAGGAGGATAAGGGTGAGTGGTGGTAGATATAGATTACACAAGGCCTGAGAGGCCATGATTTCTGATGGAATAAGTTCGGAGACCAGCGGAGAAGGCTAGGGTTTCAGAGGGGCTTGGGAGCGTTTGAGAGACGAAGGGGATACAAGGGCCAGTGCTGAAGAGAAAATGATTAGGGTTAGAGGGGGCTATTGGATTAAAAAAGGAAGGGGTTAACGTGGACTATTGATCTAAATGATCAACGATCGAGATTAAAGGGTGCGTGGGTCGGGTTTATTTAATTGGTTCTGGGTCGGGTAATTTTTGAAATTGGGTAGTGTAATTGGGGGTTAGATTGGGGCTGGAATTGGGCTAAAAATTGAAATTAAAAAGGGCTACAATTTAAATAGCCAATATTCCCCAATTTTAATTTTTATAAAATAGTAAATGAAGTTAAAAAATCAAATTAAAATATTGAGTTAATAAGAAATGCATAAGTACTAATTTAAAAATATTAGGAATGATTTTTTTATTACAAATGATATTAAATCGAGAAATAGGCTAAAATTGCAATTTCATGCAATTTTAATTTAAAAATAACAACGGACTTGTAAAATCATGTAAATTATTTTTTTGTATAAATGTGAGAATAAAATAAATTATTCACCAAAATGACAATTTTTGGGAATAATTATTGGACTTTATAGTGCAAAATAAGCCATAAATTGGTTTTAAAAATACTTAAAAAATGTGGAAAATACCAAAATCTTTGTGAATGTTTATACATGCATATACATGCTAATTTGAAAGTATTTTGAGTATAAAAATACATAGGGAAAAATTGGGTATCAACAGCGGATACATCCTCCACATGGCAAAGTAGAGCCGATGTTCCTCAAGGCGACCCTACGGTTATTCATCTGCATAAGGAGTTACACAACCATGGTCAAGCTCTAGCGGAGTTGACAACCACTATGAATCAATTGGCTAAGGCACAGTTTCAACAAGTCCAAAACCTTCGCGAAGTGAATGCTATGGAAGGTGTTAGTATGCTTACCAACAAAAGAAGACAAAAAAGGCAACAAAACCAAGGGAGTTCTGAGCAATTTGGTGATCATTGTGATGGGTTTCAAAATGATGTCTATGATGAGCAAAATGAAGAAGATACAATATTCTAACAACTATCAAGGAAATAGAGGCAACTCTTCAAACCAACAATGGCGACCCCAAGGAAATTGGGGCAATCAACAATAAGGTAGTGGTAATTGGAACAACAATAACAACCAAGGTGGTAATTGGAACAGCAACAACCAAGGCGGTAATTGGCGGAACAACAATAAGGGAAACCAAAGGAATTGGAATGGTAATAACAACAATTGGAACAATAGTAACAATCAAGGTGGATGGAATAATGGGAACCAATGAAATAGGAGGCAAGGCTTTCAAAGGCCCCCTATGTACCAACAACCGAACAATCCTCCCCCTTTCCCTTCTCAAGGTCCTACTTCTTCTGGTAATGATATGGCTATAATTGAAATGATGTTCAAACAAATAATGAATAAGAACCAAGATTCTAATGCTCAATTGGCTTCCTACAATACCTCTATCAGGAACTTGGAGGTGCAATTAGGCCAAATCTCTCAATCGTTGAATACTCACCCTAAAAGGTGCTCTACCAAGTGATACGGTAGTAAATCCGAAGGGTGGAAACAATCATGTGATGGCGGTTACAACAAGAAGTGAGAGAGGCGGTGATGTGCATGCCTCGAAAGATAAGCAATTTGTTCCTCGAAAGATAAGCAATTGAGTTGCGAGAAAATGATGAACCTTTGATAGTTGAAGATGTGGTTGAGAATGAGGTGAACAATGATGTGAGGATTAACATTAATGAGGCCAAGGTGGAAACTCAAGATGCCGTGAACCTGTCTAGGGAACATGAGATTGACAAGCCCGAGCCGATGGTGCCTAAAGCCAAGGCACCTTTGCCTAGTCCACCTCCACCTTATCCTTAACGGTTAGCAAAGCAAAAGAGTGACAATAAATTCAAAAAGTTCATTGATATGATGAAAAGCCTTACAATCAATGTGCCTTTAGTGGAGGCACTTGAAAAAATGCCAGGCTATGTAAAGTTTATGAAGGATTTAGTGACGATGAAGCGGTCGTTGGATTGTGAAACAATAAAAATGACTTACCAATTCAGTGCTATCGGTACATTCTATGGCCCCAAAACTTGAAGACCTCGGAGCTTTTACTATCCCTTGCACTATTGGAAGTGCGAATTTTGCCAAGGCCCTTTATGATTTGGGGGCTAGCATAAATTTGATGCCTTATTCGGTCTTCAGGACTTTGGGAATTGGGCAACCTAGGCCAATCTCAATGAGACTTCAAATAGCGGATCGATAAATGAAGCGACCTTTGGGAATAATTGATGATGTGCTTGTCCGGGTGGACAAGTTTATATTACCAGCCGACTTTGTCATTTTGGATTGTGAAGTGGACTTTGAAGTCCGAATTATTCTAGGAAGACCTTTCCTTGCAACGTGGAAGGCATTGGTTGATATTGAAGCGGGTGAGCTCACTTTTCGAGTGGGGGGTCAGAAAGTTGTCTTCTATGTTTGCAAATCCATAAAGCAGCCCAATAGCATCGAGTTATGCTCATTTGTGGACATTGTCGAGTTGTGCTCATTTGTGGACATTGTCACAGCTGTGATCGTGGATGACAAAAGTTCTATGATTAACATAGAGGATCCCCTTGAGGCCGTAATTCTAAATATTGATGTCAATGAGGATGCTAGCTGAGTGGAGTGCGTGCCTTGCATGGAATGTGGTTCTATTCTTATGAGCCGAGAAGGCTATCCTTGGACCTCAAAAATAGAAAGACGCCTCCAACAAAGCCATTTATTGAGGAGCCACCGGTGTTGGAGTTGAAACCACTTCCTCCACACCTCAGGTATGAGTTCTTGGGCTCAAATTCTACTTTACCAGTTATTCTTTCTTCTTGCCTCACTAACTTGCAGGTAGACGCTGTCGCGCCCCCTTTTTCTCGTGAAATCGATTTTATGATATTTGGGAAGACAACTCATTCCCTTTTGGGAATTGGGTTTTGAAATGAAGAGTCGCCACCTAATGATTTAAGTGCATTAGGACACTAAGAAGGGTTTGAGTCAAGTAAATAGAGATTGAGTAAGGGCTTGAAATTATCCCAAGGGGAAGGTATTATGCACCCCTCAGTATCCACTAGTGTGGTTCTCGGCCAAACTATTTTTGTGAATTAAGTGTAAATAACACATACGCAGATAAAGCTTCAAGTAAGAGGGGATTTTCATATAATGGTTACAAATGAACAAAGTTAGAAAGAACAAAAAAAAAGCTGATTTTTTTTAAGGAAATAGTCTGAAATATTTTGAGAAGAAGCAACGAAACAAAGAAACAAAGGGAAGGAGGTCCTAGGTTTATAGATAATATGGATCACCCTACAAAACATCTGGTAATCACTCCTCAATGAGGGGCTACACGTGATGTTATCGCGTGGTCATCATATCCATATCTGCCCTTTTCCACCTCGTTAAGGTATTAAAGTGCGGAATGGTTTTGTTTACTTATTACATGCTATTACCCGTCCCATCCTATCAGTCTCGGAGGCATTTAAGACTACTAATCCTATAAGGGAGGTATACTAGGTTTATTTGTGGTTTTAAAAGGTAAAATACTAAGACGACAGGCAAAAACAAATATAGCAAGTTTGGGGAAAGCATATAAACAAATAAAAGGCTCAAATACACCTCCTTTAAACAGAGAAAGCAAGTAATTAGCATGACTTACACATACTGTTTAAGGTCTGATTGAAACTTAAAAGGTTGAGGCATACTGATTTATTACATAGTTTAGATAAGAAGCCCGAATCAGGCCTTGCCTGCTGGTTGTATCCAATAAAATCTGATTCAATTTATAATCTTAGACCTAAGGCTTGCCTAGGTGTTGGACGAGGATCATATAGGCATAATATCTACTAATTTTAGAAACAATGAATTAAACTTAATACATACTGTTTTGAGAAGGTCGTCAGTTATTAAAGAAATCAAGTTTTAGCCAGAGATCATAAGTTCTGCAACTGATAATGCACCATTATTGCTGGTTTTAGACTTATAAGTGAGTGAAGCGATTCAGACTTGATTAATAACTCCTATGGACATGCTTTCTATGCCTGTTGATTTTGAACATTTTACAAACATAGTAAAATACATAAATCCTACAAACATGATATCTACGTACTGTATTTTATATGAACATGATATCTAATTACAATTGATTGATTAAGACATATAAACATGATTGCCTGATGAAGAATGTATATGCAAGATTCAGAAAGACCTATAGGCATATTTTCTATATGCATGTGAAGGATTCAGATTTCCAGGTAATTATAGACATGGTATCTATATGAGATAATGCAGAATTCCTATGGACATGGTATCTATATGAGAAATGCAGAAATTCAGAAATAACCTATAGGCAGGATATCTATATGAGAGTGCATAAATTCAGAAAGAACCAATAGGCAGGATATCTATATAAGAGTGGCAGGAGTTCAAAAAATACACCTATAGGCATGTTATCTAGATGAGAGTGTAGAAATTCAGAGAATATACCTATAGGCAAGTTATCTAGATGAGAGTGCAGAAATTCGAAAAATATACATATAGGCAAGTTATCTACCCTTTGCATACATAGTTACCCCCCCCCCCTTTTTCACTAGCCATCCTCAAGAGTTTATTACAAAATTATTACACCCCAGAATGAAAACAAAATACATCAGAAACCAAAAAGTACAACCAAGGAGAACCTGATTCAGACTTCGTATCTGAAATATGAAGTAAATCAACTCCAATGAGATCATGATCCAAAGCCTTTTTCTCATTTGGATGTGTTAGAGTTCCCTAAGAGCCTCATATGGACTTCGAGCAGTTCTCAAACCCAAATGTATCACCAGATTAATACATAGTGCAGTGTGGAAGGGCCAGCCCTCAAGTGTCCAAGTTCAGAGGGAAATCAAGGTCCCAAGGCAAGGCTCACAAGAGGGGGGCATAACATAGGGACTAAGAGAGAGTGCAAGTGTAGAAAGGGAAAAAGAATCGGCTCAAACCAGTACACATAGGGGCATAGGGGAGGTGGTAAAGAAGCAAAGATAGGCTGGTGGGCATACCCAGCAATGGGAAATGTTGGTATACCCAAAAGCCCGTTAGAATATACTTTTTAGAGATTAGGATCCCAAAGGACCAAGTTCAATTCATGGATAATAACTGACATATTGCCATGTCTTAAACCATATGGTCAAGCGCATAAGAGGGTAGGGAATAGGTTTTTATAGCATGAACAAACAGAAAGAAAGCAACACGTTAATTGAAATTTTGAGCTCTACAAAAATAGAAAATAGACATAGATACACAATCCATAAATAAACACATTGTTGTGATGCTGAAGCTTAAATCAGGACATACCATTTTCAAAGAAAAAGTAGAGAAAAACAGCAGGTCTTGTAAACAGGCCACAGTGCAGACAAGAAGAGAGAATGTTATTGTGTATAAGTGTAAGTCAGGAAGACTGTTTGTGTTTGTGTTTGTGAAAGACTTAGGGTATTTATAATTGAAAGTAGGTAGTGAAATAAGGTAAAGAACTCAGAATCAATCAACTGGAGAATCAAGGAAGTAGTCCCCTTAGTTATGGGGATTCAAATCAAACGAAAAGATTCAACACCATATAAGGCAAGAATAAAAATTAGTGCAAGATAAAATAAGGATGGAGTCAAGGTTCAGTATGCATATAGTAGTAAATTAGGACCAAATCCAGGAAAATTCCAATTAAGAAAAGACTCAGTAAAACAAGGTACCATAGAAAATAAGGTAACAAAAATCAGTTAATTTAAATAGGCGAGTAGAATTCTAGGGCTTTTAAAGAAAGTCTTTCAATTACCAACAATCAAGGAAAAATCATAATCAATCATGTGAAGTTATGATTCTGTATTCTCAACATATAAATAGAGGCGAATGAACAAGAGCAGCAAACAAAGTCAGCCATATAGACAGAAGGGAACAAGGGATGAGTAAACACAATCATTCAGAGATGGTGTAAATAGGCTAAGATTCAGCAGGACATACTCGAAGCATGGTGACCACGAGAGATTAACAAGAATCAGGTAAATAGTCTAGCACATAGAACCAAAGAAAAGGAGGTCAGGCTAACACACATAATCAAAACGAAAAAACATGCCAACACACAGATACAAGGCAAAGAAAATCAGGCTAACACACATAACCAAAGCGAAGAAAACATGCTAACACACAGAGGCAAGGCAAAGAAAATCAAGCTAACACACATAATCAAATCGAAGAAACATGCTAACACATAGAACCAGAGTAAAGAAATCATGCTAACACACATAACCAAAATGAAGAAAAATCTTAAGAAATTAGGGTTTTTAGTAGAGTCAAGCTAAAAAAGCGGAAGGAGCATAAAATCGGTCAGAATAAACAAGAAAAAGTTTTAATCATAAAGAAATCGGTTGAAACACGCATAAAAGAACTCCAACAAATCCTAGTTTTTCCAAGAAAGTGAAAATGGTTCAAAGTAGATGATCTTCCAAAAGAAGCTCGAGAATAAGCAGAACATCGAAGATACACATGCCTACAACATGAATGAATAACACCATTTTGAGAGATTCAGGAGAGAGTTAGGGTTTCAAAAGGAAACCCTAATAGAAGTTGAAAAAACCTGTTGAAACTTCATCGATCGTGACATATAGGGTGTGATTTTGCCCAAAACCACACCGAAGAACCCATAAGTAATAGAACCAAAATCCCTAGGTCTAAATCAACACGGCCCAGGAACCTGGAAGGACCTAGAGATGCTAAGCAAGGAGAAGGAGGCAATTTGACGGAGTTTAGGGTTAGGTCTTAAGATAGGATAGAAGAGGAAAGCATCTGAAGGCGGCATCTTTGGTAAAATGGTTTAGGGTTGGGGTCGTTTAGAAATTAAAAAGGAAAGGAGTTGTTTGGACCGTTGATCTAGGAGATCAGCGGTCACGATTAAAATAGGTAGGTGGTTTTCGGGTTTGGGTAAGAGTCAACGGGATGTGGGTCAGGTTTTTAAATTGTAAAATTGGTTGGAATTGGTCCAATTTTTACCACAATCGAAATCCAATTATGGCTATTACTTAAATAGCTAATTTTCCCCTATTTAATTTATAAAAATAACAAATTAATTTTTGAAATAAATTAAAGGTAATAAATTAATTAATAATATATAAATATTAGATTAAAAATACTGGAGCCAATTTTGTAATTATGAACGCAATTAAATCTTAAAATAGGCTAATATTGCAATTATATGCAATTTAGCTTTTAAAATGCTAAATAAATTTGTAGAAATATACAAAAATTATGTTAGCTATATTTTAACATAAATATAAAATTCAAATAAGTAAATTACCAAAGAATAATAATTTTGGAAATAATCATGCTGGAACTCTGTCTTTGTGAACCTCTTTCTCAAATCCTGTACATGGTGCAGATAAGGGAGTATCTTGGAATTCTTGGTCGCCCATTCTCCTCTTACCTGGTGTATGAGTAGGTCTGAGTCTCCAATTACTAGAAACTCTTGGATGTTCATGTCAATGGCCATCTTGAACCCTAAGATGCAGGCTTCGTATTCGGCCATGTTGTTAGTGCACGGGAACCTGAGTTTGGCAGACACCGGATAATGCTGATCGATTTCCGATACTAGGACTACTCCTATGCCGACTTCTTTCAAATTTGCTACTCCGTCAAAAAACATTCTCCACCCGTCATAAGATTCTGCAATGTCTTCTCCTATGAATGATACCTCTTCATCAGGAAAATACATTTTCAGGGGCTCGTATTCTCCATCCATGGGGTTTTCGGCCAGGTAATCTGCTAGTGCCTATCCCTTGATTGCTTTCTGAGTTACGTAGACAATGTCGAATTCACTCAACAGGATTTGCCACTTGGCTAGCTTGCCGGTGGGCATGGGCTTCTGAAAGATGTATTTCAAAGGATCCATCCTTGATATGAGATATGTAGTTTGGGCACAGAAGTAGTGCCTCAGCTTCTGAGCCACCTAAGTTAGAGCATAATAGGAGCGTTCTAACAGAGAATATCGTGCCTTGTACTGAGTGAACTTCTTGCTGAGATAACAGATGGCATGTTCTTTCTTTCCTGTTTCATCATGCTGCCCTAGGACGCAACTGA
The DNA here is from genome assembly GCA_026770625.1 of Nicotiana glauca. Taxonomy (NCBI): domain Eukaryota; kingdom Viridiplantae; phylum Streptophyta; class Magnoliopsida; order Solanales; family Solanaceae; genus Nicotiana; species Nicotiana glauca. The sequence goes on from MU789309.1 coordinate 18,201, forward strand.
AGGCACCATCTAACACTGTGATGTAGAGTGACAGAGGTCTACCTGGTTCAGGAAGGACTAAGACTGGTGGTATTGACATGTATTCCTTGATTCTGTTGAAAGCTTTCTGGCAGTCATCAGTCCATTCGGTGGCGGCATCCTTCTTCAACATCTTGAAGATTGGCTCACAGATAACTGTAGACTGTGCTATGAACCGGCTGATGTAGTTAAGTCTCCCCAAGAAACTCATTACGTCCATCTTGTTCCTTGGCGGTGGAAATTCTTGAATGTCTTTGATCTTTAATGGATCCAGTTCTATTCCCCGATGACTCACAATAAACCCAAGCAATTTTCTAGCTGGAACTCCAAATGCACACTTCGCGGGATTTAGCTCTAGGTTGTACCTTCGCAGTCTATTGAAGAATTTCCTCAAATATTCCATGTGATCAGTGGACTTCTTTGACTTAATGATGACGTCGTCTATGTACACCTCGATATCCTTGTGTATCATATCGTGAAAAATGGTAGTCATGGCCCTCGTGTAGGTGGCCCCTACGTACTTAAGGCGGACATCATCTTGTAGCAGTACATTCCCCACGGCGTAATGAAGGCCGTTTTCTCAGCATCTTCTTCATCCATCCAGATCTGATGATAACTAGCAAAGCAATCCATGAATGATTGCAATTCATGTTTAGCACAATTGTCGATCAGGATGTGTATGCTTGGCAAGGGGAAATCATCTTTCGGACTAGCCCTATTGAGATCTCGGTAATCGACACAGACTCCAACCTTCCCCTCCTTCTTTGGCACTAGCATAATGTTGGCTAACCATGTCGGGTATTCTACTACCCTAAGAACTTTAGCTTTGACCTACTTGGTGTCTTCTTCCTTGATTTTCAGACTTATATTTGGCTTGAACTTTTTGAGCTTCTGTTTTACCGGTGGACATGTCGGATCAGTCGGTAGTTTGTATGCCACAATAGATGTACTCAGCCCAGTCATGTTGTCGTACGACCAGACAACTATGTCCTCATATTCTCTTAGAAACTCTGTGTATTCCTTCTTTTCTGATGATGATAAGTGAACGCTGATTCGTGTTTCTTTAACGTTTTCTACATCTCCCAGGTTAACAATCTCGGTCTCTTCGAAGTTGGACTTTGGCCTATTTTCAAAATCCTAGACTTCCTTAATAATCTCTTCCGGTATGTCATCTTCCTCTGAGTCTATGTCTGTTTGTTGCATTATTTCATTGCATGTCACAGTCATTGGTTAATCAAGATAAGTAATAGTAATGTTGTATAGATAAAGTAATGAGAGAAAATAATAAGAGTAAGATTTATAAGAGAACCGAAATGCTTTGATAAATTCCATAACTGTTTTTGAACATCGAAGCTCTTTCTTGTGAAATTTTAAATGCGAAAGGAAAGTCAACTAGTAGAATAAAACAAAATAGTGCATGATACTTTTTAAGCCTTGCTACCTTAAGGCTCGCCGGGCTCTGGTGGTTCTGACGGTCCAGTTATTAAGGCATGCATCTCTGCTTACATCCTGTATATAAGGGCCTTCCTCCCCCTCCTCCTCGAAAATGACAAAACAATCCATGTCATTGTCTTCCAAGAACAAATTTCTCACTACTGCTAGTGCTTCTTCTTCTTCTGACCCGTAGATAACTTCGGACGGTTGGAAAGTCTGTTCCAAGCGTGGTATTGGCTGCTCCAATGGATAGTAAGGACAGGGCCATGGTGGCGACCAGTCGTTGAATTCTTTCCAGATATACTCATACCCCAATCCGAATGTGGTGCCATGTTTCTTGAGCGTGATGGACTTAGCGATTCCTTGGAGATTCTTGCCAAGTCCCTTGCCAGGTTTATATCCGCTCCAGTTCAATATGCTTTCAATTTTGTTGTCCCACCATTTGTCTTTATCGACGGCATTGACTCACTCGATATGGTGATAAGTTTCCCCACCTATCCTTCCTCTACCTCCTATCGCTGGGATAGTCTGACGACTGTATATGGGATTGCTACCATAGCCGTGAATGATCACCTCTTGGTGAATCCACTTAAACTTTACTGCCTGATTTAGTGTTGACGCTACAGCCCCAGCGGTATAAATCCATGGTCATCTCAACAACAAATTTTAATATGTCGGCCCGTCTATCACTTGAAAATCAACATCGAACCAAGTAGGCCCCACTTGCAAACACAAGCTAATTTCCCCAATAGTGGACCTTTGGGATCCGTCGAAAGCTTGGACATTGATGGCCCCGTACTTGATCTCATGAAGCCCCTTTCCTAATGCCCTGAGTGTCACTAACGGACAAATATTAAGGTTGGACCCTCCGTCAATCAGGATTATGGTGATAAAATAATCTTCGCACAGCACGGTGATATGCAATGCCTTGCTGTGACTCAACCCCTCTGCCGGCAGCTCATCTTCGTGAAAAGTGATCTTGTGACTTTCCAATACTTGGCCTACCATGTTAGCCATCTCTCCGCCGGTGATGTTACTTGGTACATATGCCTCACTCATCACTCTTAGCAAGGCATTCTTGTGTGCATCGGAACTTTGTAGCAAAGCAAGGATAGAAATCTGTTTTCTTCAGCTGATCAATGAATGAGTATTCTTTGGCTTGTATCTTACTCCATAGATCGTCGGGCCCAGTTTCAGTGATGGTTGGCCGACTAGAGGTCTGCTTTCTTGACTCGGTCAAATGCTTCGGGGTATAAACCCTGTCGTTTCTTGTTATACCATATGCCGCAACGACTTTCCCGAACATGACCTTCCCTTTTCTTTTGGCCTCGACACTGTAGTCCCAAGGTATGGCATTTGTGTTGAATGGTGTTATTGTCGACATTGCCACTAGAATTAGCGTGGCTATCTTTACTCCGAATGGAGCAGACCTCTGAGGCGGTAAAATTGCAACTTCAAAGGGTGTAGGTGCATTTGCTGGTGACATAAACTCAACCTCAATCGGTGCTGGCGTCTTTGTAGAGGATGGTGCTTCAAACCCGAGTGCATCGACATGTTTACCTCCGCATCCCCAGAAGGCTAAATCTGGACTACAATCGGATTAAGGGTGACTATTAGCCTCTTTGGATCATCGCCTTCTGCGATCAAACTGATCGATCCCTTGGGGTCCCAATGATCCTCTATTTCAATCATGTGAACACCTCCGCCCCTGTGGTCTGGCAGAGGGTTATTGCGGACATTCGGAGCAGGCTCCTTTGCTACAATGATCTTGTTATCAATCAAAGTCTAGATCTTATCTTTCAGAGAGTGACATTTATCAATAGTGTGTCCTTTCATGCCGGAATGGTATGTATTGGATTTATTTGGATTGACCCACTGAGAAGGATTTTCAGGGGTTATAGCAGGGATATGGGTGGCATAACCAGCAACTTTGAGTCTTTCGTACAGCCGGTCAATTGGTTCAGCAATGGCAGTATACTGTTTGGGAGGCCTGTGGTCAAAATTTTGTCGAGGTCTAGGGAAATTTTGACGTGGGGGAGGTGATTGATAGTGGGATGGTTGGGTGTTATAGGCTTGGTAAACATGTGCTAGTTGGGAGTATTTGGGTGAAGTGGGCTGATATGCGGGAGGTGGAGATGACTGATAAGTGGGTGGTGGAGTATGATAAGAGGGTGAGGGTGCTTGGTAATTCGGAGTAGGTTGATAGGTGAGTGGAGGCATTGGATAAGTTTTGTATTTGATAGGGGATTTGTTCCTCTGTGCAACCATTACAGCACCTATGTCCCTTTTCTTGGACATACCACCAGACTGTAATGCCTTATTGGTAGCTTGCAAGGCTTCAAAGTTCGTAACCATACCACTCTTGATGCCTTCCTAGATCCTTTCTCCTAGCTTGATAATGTCAGAAAATTTGTGGCCTTCGATCAATATCAGTCTCTTATAATACTGTGGGTCTTGGGGCCGAATGAAGAATTTGTTCATTTGCTCTTCTTCCATGGCAGGCCTAACCTTAGTAGCTTCTGATTTCTATCGAGTAGCATACTCATGGAAGGTATCTGTGGGTTTCTTCTTCAAGTTTTGAATATAGAACACATCTAGTGCATTCTCTGTGTTGAACCTAAATCTATCCATAAAGTTAGACGCCATGCTTACCCAATTCGACCACTTCTTTGGATCTTGGCTAATGTACCAAGATAAAACGTCTCCTTGCAGTCTCCTCATGAAAAGCTTCATGTGGATTTTCTCGTCTCTTCCTACTCCGACCAGCTTGTCACAGTATGTTCTCAAGTGGACCCTGGGATCCCTTGTACCATCAAACATTTCAAACTTAGGAGGTTTGTACCCATTGGGGTGTTCGACATCGGGCTGTATCCAAAGATCTTCATAGTTTAGCCGCTCAATTCATTTAATACCTACAATGCCTTGAATTTTGCTAGTCAACTTTTTAAGCTTTTTGGCCAGAATTTTAATGAGCAAGTCCTTATCATTGGACTCGGGTGTGCTTGAGATGGACTGGGTGGAGTGTGGCATAGTCTCCACGTAGATGGGGGTATTATGTTGGGTGTGGCAATGGTCATTTCTGGAGTTTTGGATTTCTGGGATGAGCAGTGGGGTGTTATTTGAGGTATGGTAGGTATTGCAGTGGTGGTGAGGAGCGGGATGGTTTTGTTGCTTTGGGATGTTTTGCAGAGGTACAAGATTCTAAGTTTTTGGGAAAGCAACCTCTGGAGTGGTGAGGGAAAATGACAGATTTTCCAGATTCCGAACTTGATCAAGATCTTCCTGAAACATCAACAGCTTTTGTTCCAGTTGGGATGCATTTTCCTTGGGGACTAGAGTGCCATGAGTGACCTCTACCCGTTCAGTTGAGTTGTCCGAATCTTCGATTTTCCTTTGTTTTTGTGTCTGATAGGACCGGGAGGAGGAGTAGGTGGAGGGCCCCTGGATCTCGTAAAATATGATGATATTGCCAGAGTTCACGAACTAACCTTTGGGAAGGGGAATAAACAATAAGTAAAAACAAAAGGTAACCAGTCAGTAAGGATCATTAAAAAAATGTTGCAATATTTAAACACGCAGTGCTGAAATATAAAGCATGTCCTAATTTTGGGGACCACGTTGTGCCCGACGTAGGCCTAGGGACAAGTTGATTTGGAGAACTTAGAATGCTGAATGCCTCATTTCATTGATAAAAGGTAGACGAATCCCAAAATGACACTAAATAATAAGAAAATAAAAATCACTAATGGCCATAGGCCTTATAACATTTTATAAAGCGAAAATGGAAATTCCTATCTATTTGGTCCCAGAGGGACCTTCCCCAGACTCGGCATCAAATAGCTTCCCTAGCTCGCGCAGTCCTAGTAGCAAGTAAGCTCTAGCCGGATATCTGCCTTCATTTCCTTCAGCAGTTCGGCAGTCTTCGACCCTTTTCAGAAACTTCTTTTCCAACTCTACTATACCTCTCTCCAAATAGACCAATCGTTTGTTGGCACTGACAGCCATATCCTTCCACTGTTCAATTAGTTTTTGATTGGTTTCCTGCATCTCACGGTTCTCGCTTTCGCATTCTCGGATTCTCTTTCATAGATGGTTGTACTTGACCTATACTTCGGTCTTTTTATCTATGATCTTGTTACCTCGAACAAACCCAGGCTAGCCCAGACCGCAATGATTATCCTCCAACCAGCCCGAATAATATGGAGCACAACTTGCGTGGTATCTGTCTGGTTCGATGGTGTCCTTTCCCAAGACAATCTTGTAGTGCTACATATGCTGAGCCTGACACCTGTAAGGACTATCGTCATCCTGGAAGTCAGCCCGAAAGTGACTCATCTTGTCGACCCTAGGTATAACTTGCTTCCTGCCCTCTTGCATCATAACCCGAAAAGGTACGTAAGGGTACGTTCCTCTTAAGCCAATTAGTATCAGGAAAGGTGTGTCCCTAGATCAGACGATGAACTCCTCAGTTGAGAACCACTCAAATATCCATTGTACTGTTCCTCAGTCAGATTTTCAAAGAGTTCGACCTATTCTCTAGCATTCTCTGGTTGGGCAAACATGTTGGGTATGTAATTCATTCTCTTTGGGTGATGAAAAGCAATATGATCATCCCAATCCCTTCGATGGATTTCCTGTTGGTACTCACCCTTTTGGAGATATTCTACGAGAAAAAGTTGAAGTAGCAGAATACAACCCTCGAAGTGTTTGGCTTCCTGTTAACACCTATCTAGGGCTTGATATATTTCTGCAATGATCATTGGTACGAGACTGAATTGTTTTCCATTAATTCCCTCCATTAGTGTTTTGGTGACCATAACTAGCCTAGTATGGATTCTTACTCTCTTCATTGGAAACATTATCATCCCCAAGAAACAGAACATGAAGACAAAGACCCTTCGGTGAATATGCCCCAATGATGTAAGGGCGAACTCATCAGGATAAGTACGGTAAGATTTGTCGTGTCCGTACCTCTTGTACAAATAGTCAAAGGGAATGTACGACTCTTTCAAACTTGTAAAATCTAGATTCTTCTTTAGACCCATCATTTTGAGAAAAAATTCTGCCCCTGCGGTTTTCCGGCATTAACAAACGCGGAGTTTCCCATGGCATACCGGCCAGTCCTCCTATTTTCTCTAGCAAGGGTGTCATCTCAATGTCCCCGAAGCAGAACACAGACCTATCACAATCCCAGAACAAAGTAGCAGTTTCTATGATCTTGTTGTTGGGTTGAATTTCTAGGAGAGAAGGTAGATTTCCTATGTATTTCTAGATGAGAGTTTGATCACTGGAGTGAAAATCCTTCCACCAGCTTAGTAGTTTGGGGTGGATGTTGATGACCATGCTGAATCTGGGGACTTCGTGCCTATTGTTCATGTAAGACAAATGGTTAGGCCTTTACCCCCACCTGATTCGACTATTAAATATCAATAATTGTCATAGAAGCATTTAGTTCTCCAAATAAATGCACAAAACGTGGTAGTGTCCATTTGTGTTTTAGGGAAACCTAGTGGAATTTGGAAAAGGCTATCTTAAAGAGTCATTATGCGGACAATATAACTGACTTGGCTAGTTTTGACCATGATGCATGCACAATTAAACAAAGTAAGGTTTCCATAGGGTATTAGACCGGTACCCTAAAACGGATAACTTAAGGGGGGAAGGCGCAGAACCGTCGACTACAATATTGATCGACTTGTTTTATCGTAAATATGCCTTTACCGGATTTAGGGGTGAAAATATCGGAAGAGCACAACCACTCATTATAAGCGTTGCTATGGTATTTTGTTTAGCACGAGTGGAATATGATGTTGAAAACATGAATTTGAAATAATTAAAACAAGTTGTCACGTATTTGCTCGTTCATAAAATAAAAATTACAATAGTTTCAAGCAGTAATAAAGGAATGCATTAAAGGAAAGCAGTAAAAGAAATAAGGGAAAGAAACAAAAAACAAGTCAGTTTAGTAGTAGAAGAGGGAATTAAATGCTTAAAGGGATTAAACAAATAAAGGTACATGAGAAATGTATGTCACAGTAATAGTTTGAAATGGTAAATGCCTAAAAGAAAATCCCCAGCAGAGTCGCCATAATGTTGTTCCCCCTTTTTCTCGCGAAATCGGGTTTATGATATTTGGGAAGAAAACTCGTTCCCTTTTTGGAATTGGATTTTGAATTGAAGTGTCACCATCTAATGATTTAAGTGCATTAGGACACTAAGAAGGGCTTGAGTCAAGTAACCAGAGATTGGGTAAGGGCTTGAAATTATCCCAAGGGGAAGGTGTTAGGCACCCATCAAGATCCACTAGTGTGGTTCTCGGCCAAACTATTGTTCTGACTTAAGTGTAAATAACACATAGGAAATTAAAGCTTCAAGTAAGAGGGGATTTTCACATAATGGTTACAAATGAACAAAGTTAGAAAGAACAAAAAAAAAAGCTGATTTTTCTTAAGGAAATAGTCTGAAATTTTTTGAGAAGAAGCAAAGAAACAAAAAAACAAAGGGAAGGGGGTCCTAGGTTTATAGATAATATGGATCACCCTACACAATATCTGGTAATCACTCCTCAATGAGGTGCTAGACGTGATGTTATCGCATGGTCATCATATCCATATCTACCCTTTCCCACTCCGTTAATTTATTAAAGCACGGAATGGTTTCATTTACGTATTGCATGCTATTACCCGTCTCCGTTCTATCAGTCTCAGAGGCGTTTAAGACTAATAATCCTATAAGGGACGGATATTAGGCTTATTTTTGGTTTTAAAAGGTAAAATACTAAGGCGACAGTCAAAACACATAAAGTAAGTTTGGGGAAAGCATATAAACAAATAAAAGGCTCAAATACACATCCTTTAAACAGAGAAAGAAAGTAATTAGCATGACTTACACATACTGTTTAAGGTTTGATTAAAACTTAAAAGGTTGAGGCAGACTAATTTATTACACAGTTCAGATAAGAAGCCCGAATTAGGCATGCCTGCTGGTTGTAGCTAATAAAATCTGATTCACTTTATAATGTTAGCCCTAAGGCTTGCCTAGGTATTGGACGAGGATCCTATAGGCATGATATCTACTGATTTTAGAAACAATGAATTAAACTAAATACATACTAATTTAAGAAGGTCGTCAGTTATTAAAGAAAGCAAGTTTTAGCCAAAGATCATAAGTTTTGCAACTGATGATGCACCATTATTGCTGGTTTTAGACTAATAAGCGAGTGAAGCGATTTAGACTTGATTAATAACTCATATGGACATGCTTTCTATGCGTGTTGATTTTAAACATTTTATAGACATAGTAAAATGCAGAAATCCTACAAACATGATATCTAGGTACTGTATTTTATATGAAAATGATATCTAATTGCACTTGATTGATTAAGACCTATAAACATGATTGCGTGACGAAGAATGTATATGCAAGATTTAGAAAAACCTATATGCATATTTTCTATATGCATGTGCAGGATTCAGATTTCTAGGTAATTATAAACATGGTATCTATATGAGAGAATGCAGAATTCCTACAGACATGGTATCTATATGAGAAATGCAGAAATTCAGAAATAACCTATAGGCATGATATCTATATGAGAGTGTAGAAATTCAGAAAGAACCTATAGGCAGGATATCGATATGAGGGTGGCAGGAATTCAGAAAATACACCTATAGGCAAGTTATCTAGATAGGAGTGTAGAAATTCAAAAAATATACCTATAGGCAAGTTATCTAGATGAGAGTGAAGAAATTTGGAAAATATACTTATAGGCAATTTATCTACCCTTTGCATACATAGTTACCCCTCCGCTTTTCACTAGCCATCCCCAAGAGTTTATTAATAAATTATTATAGCCCATAATGAAAATAAAAAAGCAAAAATACATCAGAAATCAAAAAGTACAACCAAGGAGAGCCTGATTCAGACTTCCTGTCTGAAATATGAAGTAAACCAACTCCAATGAGATCATGATCCAAAGCCTTTTTCTCATTTGGATGTGTCAGAGTTCCCTAAGAGCCTCATATGGACTTCGAGCAGTACTCATACCCAAATGTATCACCAGATTAAGACATAGTGCAGTGTGGAAGGGCCAGCCCTTAAGTGTCCAAGTTCAAAGGGAACTCAAGGTTCCAAGGCAAGGCTCACAAGAGGGGGCAGAACTTAGGGACTAAGAGAGAGTGCAAGTGCAGAAAGGGAAAAGGAAATGGCTCAAACTAGTGCACATAAGGGTATAGGGTAGGTGGTAAAGAAGCAAAGACAGGCTGGTGGGCATATCCAGCAATGGGAAATGCTGGTATACCCATAAGCCTATTAGAACATATTGTTTAGAGATTAGGATCCAAAAGGACCAAGTTTAATTCATGGATAATAACTTACATATTTCCATGTCTTAAACCATATGCTCAAACACACAAGGGGGTAGGGAATAGGGATTCATAGCATAAACAAACAGAAAGAAAGCAGCATGTTAATTGAAATATTGAGCTCTACAGAAACAACAAATAGACATGGATACACAAACTATAAATAAACATATTATTGTGATGCTGAAGCTTAAATCAGGACATACCAGTTTCAAAGAAACAAGTAGAGAAAAACAGTAGGTCTTGTAAAAAGACCACAGTGCAGACAAGAAGAGAGAATATTATTGCGTATAAGTGTAAGTCAAGAAGACTGTGTATATTCGTATTTGTGAAAGACTTTGGGTATTTATAGTTGAAAGTAGGTGGTGAAATAAGGTAAAGAACTCAGAATCAATCAATTAGAGAATCAAGGAAGTACTCCCCTTAGTTAAGGGGATTCAAATCAAATGAAAAGATTCAGCACTATATAAGGCATGAATAAAAATCATTTCAAGATTAAATAAGGAAGGAGTCAAGGTTCAATATGCATATAGTAGTAAATTAGGACAAAATTCAAGAAAATTCCAATTAAGGAAAGTCTTGGTAGAACAAGGTACCATAGCAATTAAGGTAACAAAAATTAGTTAATTTAAACAGGCAAGTAGAATTCTAGGGCTTTGAAAGAAAGTCTTTCAATTACCAACAAACAAGGAAAAATTAGAATCAATCACGTGAAGTCATGATTCTGTATTCTCAACATATAAATAGGGGTGAATGAACAAGAGTAGCAAAAAAAGTCAACCATATGGACAGAAAGGAACAAGGGATGAGCAAACACAATCATTCAGAGATGGTGTAAATAGGCTAAGATTCAGCAGGACATATTCGAAGCATGGTGACCATGAGACATTAACAAAAATCAGGTAAATAGGCTAGCACACAGAACCAAAGCAAAGGAGGTCAGGCTAACACACATAATGAAAACGAAAAAACATGTCAACACACAGAGACAAGACAAAGAAAATTAGGCTAACACACATAATCAAAGCGAAGGAAACATGCCAACACACAAAGGCAAGGCAAAGAAAATCAGGCTAACACACATAAATCGGAGAAACATGCTAACACATAGAACTAGAGTAAAGATATCATGCTAACACACATAACAAAAACGAAGAAAAATCTTTAGAAATTAGGGTTTTTAGCAGAGTCAAGCTAAAAAAGTAGTAGGAGCATAAAATCAGTCAGAATAAACAAGGAAAAGATTTAATCACAAAGAAATCGGTTGAAACATGCATAAAAGAACTCCAAGAATCTGCAGAACTAAATGCACGCCTATATCAATGTGAATCTACAGAACTAATGAATTCTTTTAAGAATATCAAAAGGGGAAACTTGAGACATCATGACCAACTGAAACAGTTAGGGAATCTTGTTGCAAATCGGAACAAGTGCATGAAACAAATAATACAATGCAATCATCACAAGGATACAAAGGGTAACACATGGTGTTGGCAGCAGCTTTTGTACGAAAAGGTATTCGTAGTTAACTATTCACATGAAGCAAGCTACTCACAATGCTATTACACATCTGGAGGGACTGGCATGATTTCGAGAAAGGCTGACCTGGAACGCATGCTAAGACAAAGCCTGGAAAAAGGATGGCGCAAAAGAAGAGGAAGGCATGCGCATGGGGACTCTGAAAATAAGACCAGTGGAGGAATTTTAAATACAACAAAAAGCTGGAGCAAGCTGGTCACACATGGCTAATGCTGTTTATAGTCACGCACTGAAAAAGGAAGGAACAACAAGTCAATGTGAAGGCAATGCTGTCATGCGCATTGGGACACTAATTTTGGTAGTTTGGAAAAGCTACGCATGCAACAACTGCTCAACAATACCCCTCAACTATTCTATCGAGCAATGGAGGACACGTGAATTACGTGAAAAGATGAGAACGGGAAAGCGAGATGGTTTGAGAGTCAAGATGAAAAAGCAGCTACTGAAACAATGCATAAACAAAGGAAATAGGCAATCACAATATGATTTTAAAAAAAAATGCAGTTATGGAATCAAGTGTGGGTGCAATAATATAGGAACATGGGTGATACGAAGACCTGGAGATTTTGATGTGAGTGTTTGCTAACAAAGATGCGACCAATAAATTCCAAAAATGATGCTCGAGGATTTCACGCCTGGAATATTATGCAAATACATGGGATCAAGACTTGGGAATGTCGATACTCAAGGTCCAACAAAGACAACCACGCCTGGAGTTTTAATATTATACAAATGCTTGGGATAGAGGAGTAATCAATGAATGCTACACAATTATCTCAAATTGACAACAAGCACGCGTGACTACCTTGTCCTTTGTCACGTGATGAAGGTAAAGCATGAAAGCTATTGTTGTAAAGCATGGAACTGGGCAGTTATTTAATAGAAGAAGAGGCTACAAATGTAAACAACTAATTTCAATCCGGAACTGGATACTATGGAGTGGAGATACAACGTGGACATGGACTCACTTGGGCTAGTTTTAACAATTCCAAAGTTTAGTAGGCATAATGTGATATCAATTTGAGTTTCATGCTCAATCTTGTTAGTACAGTACATTTGAGTGCAAAGTCTATTTCCTTCATGGTAGGAAGACAATGACAATTTCCTCAACAAAAAAAAAAGAAACTCTAGTTTTTCAAAGAAAGTGACAACGATTCAAAGTAGATGATGTTTCAGAAGAAGCTCGAGAATAAGCAGAACATAGAAGAAAACACATGCTTATAGCATGAAAAAATAACACCGTTTTGAGAGATTCAGGAGAGAGTTAGGGTTTCAAAAGGAAACGCTAATAGAAGTTGAAAGAACCTGTTGAAACTTCATCGATCATGACATATAGGGTGTGATTTTGCCAAAAATCACACCAGAGAACCCATAAGTAACAAAACCAAAAACCCTAGATCCAAATCAATACGGCCCAGGACCCTTGAAGGCCCTAGATATGTTGAGCAAGGCGATGAGAGGCCGATCGGAGGCTTGGGGTTGAAAGGAGGTGGCCGGAGATGGCCGGAGATGGCCGAGGAAGTAGGCGATTTGACAGAGTTTAGGGTTAGGTCTTGAGAGAGGAGAGAAAAGGAGAGCATCTGAAAGCTGCGTCTTTGGTAAAATGGTTTAAGGTTGGGGTCGTTTAAAAATTAAAAAGGAAAGGAGGTGTTTGGATCGTTGATCTGGGAGATCAACGGTCAGGATTAAAATAGGTAGGTGGGTTTCGGGTTTGGGTAATGGTCAACGAGGTGTGGGTCGGGTTTTTATATTGTAAAATTGGGTTGGAATTGGTCCAATTTTTGCCACAATCGAAAGCCAATTATTTCTATAACTTAAATAGCCAATTTTCCCCTGTTTAATTTATAAAAATAATAAATTAATTTCTTGAAATAAATTAAAGATACTAAATTTATTAATAATATATAAATATTAGATTAAAAATACTGGAACCAATTTTATAATTATAAACGCAATTAAATCTTAAAATAGGCTAATATTGCAATTATATGCAATTTAGCTTTTAAAGTGCTAAATAAATTTGTAGAAATATACAAAAATTATGTTAGATATATTTTAGCATAAATATAAAATTCCAATAAGTAAATTACCAATGAATAATAATTTGGAAATAATCATTGGGTTTTTATGGATGAAAAAGGGAAATAAATCATTTTAAAATCCTTAAAATTATTGGGAAAATAGTAAAATTCTTGGATATACTTATATATGCGTATATATGCTATTTTAAAGATATTTTGCTTAGCAAAAATATACAGAGAAAAATTGGATATCAACAGACGCCACTTTGGCGGTTCTCAAAAGGAGGAAGAAAGCAATTGGGTGGACATTGGTCGACATTCAGGGAATAAGCCCCGTGTTCTGCATGCACAAAATCATTTTGGAGGATGATTCAAAACCCTCCCTAGAGCATCAAAGAATATTGAACGAGGCAATGCAAGAGGTGGTGAAGAAAGAAGTGATAAAATGGTTGGATGCTGGTGTTGTGTACCCTATCTCCGATAGCTCATGGACTTCTCCGGTGCAATGTGTGCTGAAGAAAGGTGGGATGACTGTGGTGACAAATGAAAACAATGAAATTATTCCCACTCGGATCGTTACCAGATGGAGGTTATGCATGGACTACCGAAAACTGAACAAGGTGACCCGCAAGGATCATTTCCCTTTGCCATTCCTTGACCAAATGGTTGATCGCCTTGTGGGATGTGCTTTTTATTGCATTCTGGATGGCTACTCGGGATGTAATCAAATCGTAATCACTCCGGAGGACCAAGAGAAGAGCACACTCACTTGCCCATATGAGACATTTTCTTTTTCTCGGATGCCGTTCGGGTTGTGCAATGCTCCAGCGACCTTCCAACAATGCATGATGGCTATTTTCACCGACATGGTGGAAGATACCTTGGAGGTTTTCATGGATGATTTCAGTGTGGTTGTTGACTCCTTTGAAGAGTGTTTGGGAAATTTGGATAGAGTCTTGGCTCGATGTGAAGACTCAAATCTCGTTCTTAATTGGGAAAATGCCACTTCATGGTTGAAGAGGGCATAGTGTTGGGTCACAAAATTTTTAAGCATGGGATTGAAGTAGAAAAAACCAAGATTGAGGTGATTTCAAGGCTCCCTCCCCCCAATTTTGTCAAAGTGGTGAGGAGTTTTGTTGGACATGCAGGGTTCTACCGGTGTTTATCCAGGATTTTTCGAAGGTTGTGAATCCCCTTTGCAAGTTTCTATAGAAAGATGCTAATTTTGTGTTTGATGAGAAATGCATGGAGGCCTTCAAGCTTCTCAAGCATAAGTTCACCACTACTCCGATCATTACCGCACCATGTTGGAGCTTACCCTTTGAGCTTATGTGCGACGCAAGTGACGTTGTGGTTGGGGCTGTTTTGGGTAAAAAGGTTAATAAAATGTTTCACCTGGTGTACTATGCAAGCAAGACTATGAACGAGGCCCAAACGAACTACACAGTCATCGAGAAAGAATTATTGGCCATAGTGTTTGCAATGGAAAAGTTTCGGCCTTATCTTATGGGGGCTAAAGTCATTGTGCACACCGATCATGCTGCCCTTAGGTACTTGATGACAAAGAAAGACTCCAAGGCAAGATTGATGAGATGAGTGTTACTACTTCAAGAGTTTTATTTGGAAATAGTGGACCAGAAAGGTAGTAAGAATCAAGTTGTGGATCATTTATCCTGCTTGGAGGAGGAAGGAAGGCCGTGTGATGGCCTAGAGATCAATGACACATTCCCCGATGAGCAACTACTTTATGTGTCAATCTGTGATATGCCATGGTTTGCGGACATTGCTAATTTCATTGTGACTGGCATCATTCTATGTGAGATCTCTTCTAGCCAAAGGAAGAAGCTCAAACGGGATAGTCTGGACTTCTATTGGGATGAGCCATACTTGTTTAAGATTTGCACGGATGGTGTGATTCGAAGGTGTGTCCCGAAGGGAGAGCAATTGAGTATTTTGGAGGCTTGTCATTCATCACCCTATGGCGGCCATCATGAAGGGGTGAGAAAGGCTTCAAAAGTTTTGAGTTGTAGTTTTTATTGGCCAACCTTGTTCAAAGATGCAAGTGATCTAGTAAAAAGATGTGATCAATGTCAACGAGCGGGCGGGATTTCAAAGAAAGATGAGATGCCTTTAAACACAATTCTTGAAGTTGATATCTTTGATGTATGGGGTCTCGATTTTATGGGCCCTTTTGTTAGCTCGTGTGGTAATACTTACATTCTTGTAGCGGTTGATTATGTGTCAAAATGGGTTGAGGCCGTGGCCTTGCCCAACAATGAAGCTAAGAGTGTGATGGTATTTCTAAAGAAGAGCATTTTCATAAGGTTTGGTACACCTCGGGCAATTATTAGTGATGGAGGATCGCATTTTTGTAACAAAGCTTTTGATGCCTTGCTTTCCAAGTATGGTGTCAACGAAAAAGTCTCTACGCCTTATCATCCTCAAGCAAGTGGCCAGGTTGAAGTGTCTAACAGGGAAATCAAGAGCATTTTTTCCAAAACTGTCAATGCCAATTGGACCGATTGGTCTAAAATGTTAGATGATGCTCTATGGGCTTACTGTACAGCTTACAAGACCCGAATTAGTATGTCACCGTACCAGTTGGTGTTTGGGAAAGCATGCCATCTACCAGTGGAGTTGGAGCATAAGGCCATGTGGGCCTTGAGGAAGCTTAATCTTGAATGGGATGTTGCGGCTAATCTTCGTGTTGAACAACTCAATGAGCTTGATGAAGTCCGGTTCCATGCCTACTCAAGTTTGTCCTTGTATAAAGACAAGATGAAGTACCTCAATGACAAATACACTCGGGGAAAAGAGTTCAAAGTTGGTGATTTGGGGCTCATATTCAATTATCGGTTACGTCTGTTTTCGGGAAAGCTTAAATCAAAGTGGAGTGGGCCATTTGAAGTTGTGTTTGTGACCCCGTTTGGTGCTCTTGCTCTGAAGAACAAAAATAGTGAAGTTTTCATAGTTAATGGGCACCGGGTCAAGCATTATCTTGGGAAGTTTGATGATAGCCATGTGGTGGTTGTTGTTTCTTTCAAATGATGTGATGGTAACCCGCGTCGTGCCGCGACATTAAATCAGGCGCTAAATGGGAGGCAACCCATGTGTTTTTCTTTTTGTTTTATTTGATTTTCTTTGTAGTGTAGGGTTAATTTTTGGGCTAACTGGTTGTGAGATGTTGCAGGATTGAGTTGATGCAGTGCGGGAGATAATTGCAAAATTGTTCAGTCTCTGAAGTTTCCAGTGCGGCCGCACTGGAAAAGGGTAACAAAATTGCTCTCTGAAGTTTGCCACCACACTGCCGTTGATTTGGTGCGGTCCGTGGTAGACTACCGCAGTCATGGTCCATTGTGTGCGGACCACAGTCCATTTTGTGCGGCTGCACTGGTAGGTAAGAATGGGCCCCAGGGGTTTCTCTATAAATAGACCCCAGGGACCACCTTTACACTTTTCGCAAAAATCGAACCTCAGAGCCCATATTTACTGTTCATCATCTCCTTTGATCATAATAACTTGTTTGCATTGTGTTGATTCACTTCATCTCAATATCTAGTAACATTTCACCCAACTCTTTTTAGTTTAATTGTATAATTTCATTTTATTTTCATTTTTATTAGCTTGTAGTTCTTCGCCTCCCGTATTTCTTCAATTTTTAGGTTAGTTTAGTTCAAATGATGATTCTTGTGGACTTAGTGAGTATAATGTAGTGGTTAATTGAGTAGGGACCCTAACTAGGTAAAAGTGTGAACTAAAAAGCAAAATTTAGGAACCCTAACTCAGTGCCCTGTCTAGGAACCCTCCGCGGACCGCGATAGTGATTGTGCGGTCCGTGGTACCCTAGTGCGGTCCACATTACCACTTTGTGCGGACCGCGGTGTTGAACTTCTGAAAGGTGACTCTTGCAGCACTACATTTTGTGCGGTCCGCACTGGACTAGTGCGGCCGCAGTTGGTTTTATGCGGTCGCACTGGTAAGATTCAGAGAGCTTATTTTTGGAACCCTATACTTGTGCAGTCCGTGGTGGCCTCAGTGCGGCCCCACTGCCATTTTGTACGGTCCGCACAAGACTGTTTCTGCAACTGGTCTGCAACATTTCAATTCTGTCTGCATTTCTTTCTGCACCAATGCTTCCACTGCTTCTGTTGATACTAACAAAGTTAGATGTTTGTGTTTGCAGACAATGGCTAAACAACGAGGGAAAGGCTCAAAACAACCTGGCTGAGGTGATTTCTCCCAGGGAGCCAAGGGAAACAAGATGATTCGACTCACTCCCCAAATGGGAAAATATAAAAAGATAAGAAAGACAATTAAAGCTGCTGATAGAGCTTGTGACCAGTCGGAGAGTGAGTATGTGCCCTCTGAGGATATTTCCTCCGCCTCTGTGCCCGAATATATACCTGACTTGCCCGAGAGAATAATATTGACTGATGATACTCCTCAACCATCACCCACTACCCAAGTAGCAGATCATATCCTTACTGATTCGTTTGAGGACTCAGCAGCCGGTAATGGTGAATACTCAACCTCCCCTACAACTTCATTATCCGGGGAGGGTGCAGAAGGAGGTGAGGAGGAAGTTCAGGGAGATGAGGAGGTACCTGAGGGTGGTGAGCCTTAGGTTGGGGGCATTGCCTAAACTAGAAAGCCCGATGTTTGGGAGGATAGATTTGTGAGCAAGGTGGCATACCATAAGTTTAGGGAGTGGTAGCCGCTGAGACATTTGATACCGGAGCGGAGTTTCATTGATCAAGATCTATTACCCCACAACCCTGACGTGCAGAGGCAATTTAGGACTAGAGTGGGTTGGGAAATATTTATGGAGAAGTGTATACATGCCAACGAACACATGGTCAAGGAATTTTATTTCCATGTAGCCAACATAGAAAATGGCTCCAAAGTGACCAAGGTTCGTAACAAGACTGGGTTGTTTGAAAGGAAATACCTGAACGAATACTTGGGATTCAATGAGGAGGACGAGACTTTGTATATGGAGAAGTTGGAGATGGGCGAGGAGGTTCGTCCATGGTTAGCTCGGTACTTCGCAATCCCAGGTACCGTTCCTGATTAGTTGACAGCTGGGGTAAAAATATTGAGGAGGACCCTGAACTTTGAGGCTAGGGGTTGGGAGACCTTTGTTTGCAGCCGGTTGGACCCTACTACACATGACCATACCCTTCATCTCCACCGGGCTGTTTTGGTTGCTTCGATTATGGTGGGATACCCCATAAATGTGGGGAATGTTATGTCCCTCATTATCTCATTAGTGGGAGCAGAGCATGACCGGAACTACCCTTTCCCCAACACTCTCTCTATGTATTTTCAGGATTTAGAGGTGGAGAAGAAGCCATACGATGTCAAGGCCAAGGCGATAGCCCCATTCTCCTGGTACAACTTGAAGGGGAATCACAACCCCATAGACAAGAACTACAAAGCCCCTACTTCTTCCCAACTAGCCAGTCTGAAGAGCCAGTTGTGGTTGAGGCCCCCACTGAGCCTACCTCCATTTCTGTTGACATGCCTCCTGGTTCTTTTACTTCTTTAGCCATTCATCCTGGCCCTTACACATCAGCAGGCTCGAAGATCGCATCTTCCCGAGCCCATCCTATCACTGCCTACCGACTGAGTCAGACGCTTCAGAGTATCAACAACTTTATGTATACTTCTTCATCCAAGTTGTCCACCTTGACCACCTCCATGGCAGCTCAGTCGGCACCTCAGCCAGCACATGTCCCACAATCCATTGAGGATGCTTTGAAAGAAATTCTTGAGAACAAGAAGAAAATCCTCACTACCCAGGATGCTTTGGCAAATGCAGTTGATTCACAGAGTAAGGCTCTCAAGGATCTTGCTAAGGAGAATAAGACGCTGCGCAAGACACGGGCCTCCACGGAGTCCGTGAAGGAGCTGTGGGCAGAGGTTGACAAGTTGAAGGTAGACCAGCTACCTTTAGACCTATTATTTGATGACCTAGTTCCAGCAGTGAGCCACAGTTGGAGCAGTCACAGTCACAGTAGCCTCCGAAGAGGAAAAGGAAAATCCCGAGAGTAGATGATGCCATCATCCAGTTGGCGGATCCACCAGAGGCTTCCTCCAGTCAGCCATAGGATGTACCAGATCCATAGCCCGTCTAGGTCCAGGCCCAGATCCCAGCAGCTGAGCAGCAAGATACCGAGAACCAGTCTGAGGGTCCCGAGCACATAGAGGACCCAGGGACCACCCATGACCCTATGCAGACGGACATGGCTTAGGGAGTTTTCATATCCTTTCTCTATTATTTTTGGTGCTTATTTGGTTTAGTTGGTATTGGGGATAATGCCAGCTTTTGTTTAAGGGGGTGCGCCCTATATTTTTGGATGACTATATATATATATACTGATCCATTTTATGCTTTCTTGATTTTCATTTGGTCTGTATATAATTTTACATTAAGTTACTTATATCGCACTTTTTATTTTTCCTTTGGTCTGTATAAAGTCACATCATTGTATATATTCATTCCCTGTTGTATATTCAAATCCCTTACTGTATATATTCATTCTATTTTAGCAAAAAAAATTGTTTTTAGCTTCTTATTTATGTTCTTAGCTTTTTGTTTCGTTTTGACGTTTTCAATAAGCCTTTGGTTTTCTTAATGCCACGGTTCTTTCCAAAGGTGGATTATTGTATGAACCGGGTGGCTCTTCCCGATGATGGATGGCGTGACAACCTTCTTAAGGGTTTGAGTTTGTTTTTGTTTTTGTTTAAGTAGTTTGTAGTTTAGGGTACCTTGAGCAAAGCTTCACATGAGCCCTAGCACATTTTCCTTTGATATCTCGGTCAAAGACAAAATGTTATGTTTAGGATGGTGAAATTTGTGGCCTTGAGACTCTTACATTGGCCGATAATCATCAAGTGATTTTTCGGGACCATTGTGTGCTCAAATCGTATCTAAGGTCGTTATGGGCCCCTGACTCGATGTCTTTAGCAATCCCTTAGTGTGTGTGGTGAGTAATTGAATTGCGAGTCCAAGTTCCGAGCCAATGGTCTAGAACTTGCCCTGAATGTTTTTTGAGCTAAAATCTTAAGTGAAAATTTGACTTGAGAAGTGACTATAGGCTCTCCTTGATCTAAATGATAGATTGAACAATTCCATAGCCTACCAATGATAAGATCCCTAGTTAACCCTTTTGAGCCTTAGACCTTTTTCTTTCAAGAACCATGATACAAGCCTATACCCGTTCTAAAAAGATACCCTCTATTGGCACCCAAATCTTTCCTTTAGCACATGGCAAAAGTATAAGTTTTGGGGGAGAGACGAGGATTGCAATAAAGTGGTAAAAAGGCACAAAAGTGAAGAAAAGGAAAGGCAATGAAAAAGAAAGAAAAGCAAAAAGACAAAAAGAAAGTTCAATGTGAAAAAGAATGAAAAGGGATTCAAGAAAAACAATAAAAAATAAAGAAAGGTGTGGAAAGTTGAAAAAGGAGAAAAGGTTTGAAATACATAAGAAAGAATGACAATATGTCTCTCTAACCCCTTAGAAAGAAGTGAAATGACTCAAAGAGTCAAGTGAATTGTGCCAAATGAATCAAAAGAAGTGCTTAAGGGAAGATGGAACCAACTTGAACAAAACCATGACCTACTCTAAACGAAAAGCCTTCACAATGACTCCACAAAAGCCCTATATGATCTTGAGTTGAATGAAGTTTACATTAGTGGATACTTACATAAGGGGCAAGCATATGGTACCTAGAGCCGGACTTGTGACCTTTTTCTTGAGAGAGATGAGTGAATTCCCATTAACCTCATTTTATGTGCCATTATTCAAAAGGTGAGGTTTGCTTAGGGAGAGTTGAGGATGTGTGAGTTTGGGCTCCACGATGGCCAAAGTAATTGAGAGAGTTCTTTAATGTGTTGTGTTAACTCTTGATGCTCTTGTGTCACACTTAATCTATGGGTTTTCAAAGGTTGAATGTTGTTAACGATGCATTTGTATTGAGGGCAGTTGTTAGTCCCAATTGATGCTAGTTGAGGTTACCTTAGGATAGCTGAAAATTGTTGGATTTTACCTTAAGGGGTGGGTCTTATTTTGTTTGCTTGAGAACAAGCAAAAGCTTAAGTTTGGGGGAGTTGATAACTAGGGATTTTGACGTGTTTCATGCTCCTTCTTGCTTGCGCTTTGATTATAAATTCTTATAAAATAGTTCCAAAAGGCTCATACGTTGTGCTTGATTGCAGGTTTGATCAACAAAGTGACAAGATGTGAAAGATCGGCTCAAAAGGAGTGAAACCTGCACAAGTATCAAAGACAATACAACTCAGGACAAACTAGCCTAGTGCAGCCGTAATACACTTTGTGCGGTCTGTACTAGGGGGATTCAGAGAGCTGGATTGAAGGCATCAATGCAGTGCGGCCGCATTACATATTGTGCGGTCCACACTAAAGACATCGACGTAATATCATTTTATGCGGTCCGTGGAAGCTAACTTCAGAGAGATGTCAAGTCCCTAGCTTCAAGCCTATACGGTCTGTAGTCGAGTTTGTGCAGACCGCGCTAGATGCCTCTGCGGCCGCGATCCACTTTGTGCGGCCCACGAAACCTGTGTTCAGAGAGCTAAGATTTCAAGTCCAAGAGCCCAGTGCGGCCGCAGTCCATTACTGACCCCGCAGGGGCATTTTTGTCCAATTTTTTCTAGCTTAGTATAAATAGAACCTTTTTCCATTTTTAGGGTATCAGATATTTTAACACTATAGCTGTGCTCGTGAAAAGACCTTTCTTAGCCATTTTTGGCACTTTTGCTTGGTTTTAATCATTGAAACTTTGTACTTACATTAGTAACTAATTAAAATGTCTTTCTCTTCATCTATTTCTCTGATTTTTTCTTCAAGCATGTGTAGATAAACCCATTAGCTAGGGTTCTGGCTCAACCCTAGTATGGGTAATTGATGGGTTTGTGATTTAAGGTTAGATTGATTATGGGTGTTTGTTATTTGTGTCAATTTTATAGTTTAATTTATGAATTAGTGGTTGCAAACACTAGTTTGTGCTAAGTTGACTTGGCTCTTATTGAGAAAGAAAGCATAAGTCTCCAAAATTGACTGAACAAGGAATTGGGATGCACTCAAGAGATTTGATAGTCCCAATTAAAGGGTTAAACCTCGAGAGAGTAAATACTCGACTTGAACCCTAGTTGCTCGAGCAAATATGCATACCCAATTGGTGTCGAGAGAGTTAATTGGGAAAAACCACTCTTTCTATCGAGAGGTGTAGAGTGGGTTGTATTGTGATGATTATAACATTTTTCCCCAATCATGTCAATCGTGCCTTAGATGCAATTACCCATCAATTAGCCACCCAGGTGAACGTCACTACCCTAGTTCCCTTTATATTATTAGATACAACTTGTAGCAATTTACTCTTAGTCTAATTTAGTTACAATCATGATTTGTAGTTTGATCCTAGTAGAATATATAGAAAATCCAAAAATGAATGAAGATCAATTAAGAGAATACACGTAATCCTAAGCTAAATAAATATTGTACTCCAATCCTAGCTCTCTGTGGAATCGATCCCGACCCACAAATCAGGTAAAAGCTATTGCGACCCTCTCTCGCTACTTTTTAGTGGTGCAGAGTTGGTAGTAATCAAAAGTACGGAGGTTCGTTTCAGGGTTGCACCCTGGTATTCGATCCGGAATGGTCCGAGAGGTAGAGATAGGTATAGAGTATCAGCTAGTGGTTTAGATTGCTCGCATGATTGAGGGATATCATCAGAGGGGTAGAGAGCAGATGCATCAGGATAAGAGGGCTAGTTTCTTTGGAGAGTTCAGAGGTGCCTCGACTAGGGGTGGAGGTCAGTTAAGGGAGGGTCAGCCCAGTATGCCCCTATTTTCAGCACCACCACTTGCTCAGGGTGCTCTAGCGCACCCCTATTTCAGCGCCATGGCAGAGAGTTCTTATCACCTGTCAGCTATTCAGGGTTCCTCCAATAGGTATTTAGGTCCCCAGGGTTTGTTTTGACTTCTATTTTAGTGTTATGTCGGAGATTTCATATCGTCCACCGGCTATCCAGGCTTCTTCCGGTGGATCTACGGGTTATCAGAGTCACCTATTAGGGCATCAGGTCGCCACACTGCATAGTTATTTTGAGTGCGGAGACCTTGGTCACATGAGGAGATACTGCCCCAGGTTTCGAGGCAAGGCAGTACAGCAGGGACAATAACCTACTATTTAGTACCAGCTACCCCGCCACCTAGAGGTGAAGGGCAGGCTGGTAGGGGCCATCTTAAAGGTGGAGGTCAGGAAGGGAGAGGTCAGCCAGCTACTGCTTAGTCAGGCGGAGGCCAGCCAGCCAACGCTCCAGCCAGATTCTATACTCTTCCACCCAAGTCAGATGCATTGACCTCAGATGGCATCATCACATGTATTATTTCTGTCTGCGGTAGATATGCTTCGGTATTATTTGATCCAGGGTCTAGTTATTCCTATGTATCATCACTGTTTGCTCGATTCCTCGTTATTCCACCTGTACCTTTGGGCACCCCTGTTCATGTGTCCACTCCTGTAGGCAATTCCGTGGTTGTACACTGGGTCTACCGCTCTTGTGTGGTTACATTCTATAGTTTTGAGACCAGAGTAGATCTCCGATTGCTGGATATGATCAATTTTGAGGTCATCCTGGGCATGGATTGGTTATCTCCATATAAAGTCGTCCTAGATTTCCATGCCAAGACTATTTCACTAGTGATGCCAGGGTTGCCAAGGTTGGAGTGGAAGGGTTCCATAGTTGATGCCCCTAGTCGGGTTATTTCCTTCTTAAATACTCGACGTATGGTTGAAAAGGGGTGCTTGGCTTACCTAGCTTATGTTCGAGACACCACCGCAGAGTCTCCGATGATCGATTCAGTCCCCGTAGTCCGAGAGTTCACCGATGTGTTTCCTTCTGATCTTCCTGGCATGCCACTAGATCATGATATTAATTTCGGTATCGATTTGGCTCTAGGAACCCAGAGTATATCTATTCCACCATACTGTATGGCTTTTAAGGAGATGAATGAGTTAGAGCAGCTTGAGGAGTTGTTGGAAAAGGGGTTTGTTAGGCCCAATGTATCACCTTGGGGTGCCCTAGTGTTATTTTTAAAGAAGAAGGACGGGACTATACAGATGTGCATTGATTACTGCCAGTTGAACAAAGTCACCATCAAGAACAGGTATCCGCTGCCTCGTATTGATGACTTGTTCGACCAGTTGCACAGTGCGAGGGTATTCTCTAAGATAGACTTGAGTCCAGGTTACCATCAACTAAAGATTCGAGACTTGGATGTTCCGAAGACTGCATTCCGGACTAGGTATGGCCATTATGAGTTTTTGGTGATGTCCTTTGGCTTGACTAACGCCCAGAAGCATTTATGGATTTGATGAACAAGGTGTTCAGGCCTTATATTGATTCCTTCGTCATCGTCTTCATTGATGACATCTTGATATACTCACGTAGCCTGGGGGAGCACGAGCAGCATCTGAGAGTAGTGCTTCAGACCTTGCGAGAGCAGAAGCTATACACTAAGTTCTCCAGTGTGAGTTTTGGCTAGAGTCAGTGGCATTCTTGGGACATATTGTGTCAGTTGAGGGTATTAAGGTAGATCCCAAGAAGATTAAGGCAGTTCAGAGTTGGCCATACCCTACCTCAGTGACTGAGATCCGGAGTTTCCTGGGGTTAGCAGGTTATTATCGGTGGTTCGTGCATGGATTTTCATCTATTGAATCACCTCTGACTAGATTAACCAAGAAGGGTGTTCCTTTCGATTGGTCTGATGATTGCGAGGCGAGCTTCTAGAAGCTCAAGACAGCCTTGACTACAGCACCAGTTCTGGTGTTGCCTTCTGGGTCAGGGATGTATACGGTGTATTGTGACGTTTTGCGTATTGGCTTGAGTTGTGTATTGATGCAGGAGGGGCGATTTATTGCATATGCCTCATGTCAGCTAAAGATTCATGACAAAAATTATCCTGTGCACTATCTGGAGTTGGCGACGATTGTTCATGCTTTTAAGATATGGAGGCACTACCTGTACGGGGCTTCATGTGAGATTTATACCGATTATCGTAGCTTATAGCATTTGTTCAAGCAGAGGGATCTTAATTTGAGGAAGCGCAGGTGACTTGAGTTACTGAAGGAATATGATATCACAATTCTTTATCATCCGAACAAGGCAAATGTAGTCGCGGATGGCTTAAGCAGAAAGGGAGAGAGTAAGGGTAGTTTGGCATTCATTCCAGCAGGGGAGAGGCCACTAACTTTGGACATTCAGTCCTTAGCTAATAGACTTCTGAGGTTGGACATTTCAGAGCTCAGTCGAGTTCTTGTGTGTGTGGTTACTCTGTCTTCATTATTGGGGCATATCAAGGCCCGGCAGTTCGACGATCCACATTTGGCGGTTCTCAGAGAGATGGTACTTCAGGGAGGTGCCAAGGAGGTTTCTATTGGCGAGGATGGTGTTCTGTGACTCCAGGGTCGTCTATGTGTTCTAATATTGATGGTCTGAGGGATAATTCTAGAGGAGGCTCACAGTTCACGGTATTTCATTCATACGGGTGCTACGAAGATATATCGTGAATTGAGGCAGCATTATTGGTGGTGGAGGATGAAGAAAGACATAGTGGAGTATGTGGTCAGGTGCTTGAATTTCTAGTAGGTCATGTATAAACACTATAGGCCGGGTGGCCTACTTAAGTAGATGCCTATACCAAAGTGGAAGTGGGAGCGCATCACCATGGATTTCGTAGTTGGGTTGCCACAGAACTTGCGGAAGTTTGATTCAGTAAGGGTCATTGTGGATAGGCTTACCAAGTCGGCTCACTTTATTACAGTGGCGACTACTTATACAGCGGAGAGGTATGCTCAGATCTACATTCGGGAGATAGTCCGGTTGCACGGTGTGCCTGTTTCCATCATATCAGACAGAGACCCTCAATTCACTTCCCATTTTTGGAGAGCCGTTCAGAGTGAGTTGGGGACCCACGTAGAGCTTAGCACAACATTCCATCCTCAGACCAATGGGCAGTCGGAGCGGACAATTCAGATTTTAAAGGATATACTTAGAGCATGTGTGATTGACTTTGGAGGGCAGTGGGATCAGTTCTTTCCCTTGGTGGAGTTTGCATACAACAGGAGCTATCAGTCCAGCATAGAGATGGCTCCATTCGAGGTGTTATATGGTCGACGATGTCGTTCTCCTATTGGGTGGTTTGATCCTGGTGAGGCTAAGTTATATGGTACAGATTTGGTACAGGATGCCTTGGATAAGGTAAAGTTGATTTAGGAGAGGCTTCGCACCTCTCAGTCCAGACAGAAGAGTTAAGTAAATCAGAAGGCATGTGATGTATCATTCATGGTTCGTGAGAAGGTTCTCTTGAAGGTCTCGCCAATGAAGGGCATTATGATGTTCGGAAAGAAGGGCAAGTTGAGCCCAAGGCTTATTGGTCCCTTTGAGGTGTTGAGGAGAGTTGGTGAGGTTGCCTATAAGCTTGCTTTACCCCCCAGCTTATCGGAAGTTCATCCAGTTTTTCATGTATCGATGCTTCGGAAGTATCATGCCGACTTGTCCCATGTGTTAGACTTTGGTACTATTCAGCTGGATGAGAGTTTGGGTTATGAGGAGGGGCCAGTTGCCATTATTGACAGACAGGACCGCCAGTTGAGGTCCAAGAGGATTTCTGTGGTGAGGGTCCAGTGGAGGGGCCAACCAACTGAGGAGGCGACTT
This sequence comes from Nicotiana glauca, assembly GCA_026770625.1. Lineage (NCBI taxonomy): Eukaryota > Viridiplantae > Streptophyta > Magnoliopsida > Solanales > Solanaceae > Nicotiana > Nicotiana glauca. The sequence goes on from MU789309.1 coordinate 45,320, forward strand.
AGGAGACCGAGGAGGACATGCGGAGCAGATATCCATATTTATTTAGCAGCTCAGGTACATTTCTATGTCCGTTCGAGGACGAACGTATTTTTAAGAGGTGGAGAGTGGAACGACTCGACTGGTCGTTTTGCCTTTTGGAACTCCGTTCTCTTAAATAAAAATTTCACGTGCTTGCTTTAGCTAATTTACGACTTGCGGGAATGGTTGCTTCGGGATTTGGAAGAGTTTTGAGTGAAATATGCCCATTTGATTCGTTAGAATTTTCCTAAAAGACTAAGTTTGAATTTGTTTAACATTTTGAGCAAATGGAAATGGATTCGTGATTTGACAATCCCGGAGGGTCCGTGGGAAAATATGGGACCTGGATGTATGCCCGGAATTGAATTCCGAGGTCCCTAGCCCGAGCAATGAAGTTTTATTAGAAATTGTTAATTTTAAAGTTTTAAGGATTTAAAGAAACTAAGTAATGATTGATTTCATGGGTATCAGGCTCGTATGTTGGTTCCAAATCCAGGTACAGGTCTGAAATATCATTTAAGACATGTCCATAAAATTTTGTGTCGATCCGAGTAGTTTAAGGGCGTTCTGGCCTGTTAGAGGAAAATTAAGAATTTGAAGTTCAAAGGTTTGATTCAATTTGTTTTAGGGGGTGATTCTTACATTTAGCGTTATTTACGGCGTTCTGAAGGTTTGAGTAGGTCCTATTCGTGATTTTAGACTTGTCAGTATATTCGGGCGGGGCCTGAGTGCCCCAAGCATCAATCGAACGCGGCTCGAGTGAAGTGGAAAAAATTGGAGAAGTGCTAAAGGTTGCAGCTTCTGTCATAACCGCACTTGCGGTTGGCAGACCATAGGTGCGAGACCGCAGATGCGGTCCTTGTATCGCAGAAGCGGCCAAGGCAAGCCAGGACAGGAACTGCAGAAGTGGCTCCCAAGCCGTAGATGTGGCTCCGCAAATGCGGCCTCCAGACTACAGAAGCGGTCCCAACCTTCTCTACCTATTTCGCAGATGTGGTCATCTTTTTGTAGATGTGGGACTGCAGATGCGGTCCCCTGACCGCAATTACAGAAATCGCTGAGGTAGTGAGGTTCATTTAATATGGGTGCTTAGTCCTTTTTATCACATATACACTCTTCCATTGGTGATTTTGGGAGCTTTGAAGAGAAGACTTCCACTTAGCATTGTCAGGTAAGTTTATCCCACCCATCCTTAGTTTAATACTTGCGTATTAGGTAGATTAAATACTAGAAATTAGGTAAAATCAAGGGGTTAGAGCAAGACCTAGGGTTTTAATAAAAGTTGGATTCAACTACGAAAATTGTTATGAAATTGATTAGAAATTATATATTATTGATCATTAGGTTGTAGAGAACAACTTACTTCGAAAAATTTCGGAGTCTGGGCACATGGGCCCGAGGTTGGATTTTAGTGAACTTGTGTTAAGGGTTGGGAAATTGCTTAAATAGCTAGAATTCGAGCTTGTGAGTCTATATTGACTGGTTCCTACTTTATTTAACTAGTTTGGGATCGTTCGGCTACGAGTTGAGTGTTTGGGCTCGTTCTTGGCATTGGAAGTATACTTTGGAGCTAGGTAAGTCTCCTTTCTAACCTTGTCAGAGGGAATTGTCCCCATAGGTATTATAATTGAGTAAATGCTACTAAATGCGGGGGGTCTACGTACGCACTAGGTGATGAGAGTCCGTGCGTAGCTACTATTATGTTAATTGTTCGGGTAGTTTAGGACTCACATCATGCCATATTTGTGAATATTGCTATATTTTCTTGCTAATGTGATCACTTAGGAAATGCTAGAGACTTGGAAAGGAATAAAAGTGAACATGTATACTTGTAGAACCCTTGTATGAATTTATTTGAATATAAATGCGCCTTCGTGTGTGTTTTTGATATTTGTGGATCGGGCCGATCGCCTCCGTATAAATGGATGCATCTATGGTTCGCACCATTCGACCTTCTGGCAGTGCACAATTTATTTTCTGTTGGATCGGGCCATCGAACTCAGCATAATGTACGCATGATATCTATGTGAAATCTTATATATGACTTGTTTTGCTAAGTATTTGAAATATGAATAGCTAATTGAAATATTTTTAAGAACATGACTTGTACATCTTGCTATAGACTGTTGATTGTTGGTGATTACCTTGCTTAATATAACACTTTATTATATTATTTGACCCTAGGAAGTATTAAGTCGACCTCTCGTCTCTACTTCTTCGAGATTAGACGAGATACTTACTAGGTACATATTGTTTATGTACTCATGCTATACTTTTGTACATAATTGTACAGGATCTGAGGGAGGTACATCTGACTATTAGTCTGGTGCGCGCCCTGATCGCAGCGGACTCAACCTTAGTAAGAGTGACGACTAATACTTTTACCCAATAGTGGTATCGGGGTAAATTTCCACAGGGAGCTAGATGAGAGAGTTGAGTATTTTTTAAGTCTAGAGATGTGTTTTGGCTTCTAATTGTACTTCTACCATTTTTGGGTTTTTATATTTATCAACTACAATTTAACAGCTACTAATTAGAACTAAATTATACTAAGATATTGATTCTTGTTTTTATGCAAGATAGAGAAAAGCACTAGGGCCGTGGCATTTACCTAGGTGGTTAACTAACGGGTAGAGATTCCTAATGCACGAATGATGATTATGGGACTTATGCTATAACCGTTGCACGATTGCACTCACTCTCACACCTCTCGGTAGAGAGAGTGATTTTGCCCAATTGACTCTCTCGAGACCAATTGGGTAGGCCAATATACCCAAGCAACTTAGGGTTCAAGTTGGGTAATTACTCTCTCGAGGTTTAACTCGTTAATTGGGACTACCATTCTCTTGGGTCCACCCCAATTCCTTGTTGGGTTAATTTTGAAGTCATAGACACTCTTTATCAAGAAGTGTCAAGACCCACTAAGCTAGACACTTAGTGTTTGCAACCACCAAATCCTAATTAAACCATAAAATTGACCCAAATAGCAAACACCAAACATCATTCAAGCACTAAACAATCACACCCATTAATTACCCACACTAGGGTTGAGCCACAACCCTAGCTAATGTGTTTAGCTAGATATGAAAGGAGCAGAAATTGAAGAAATAATAGATAAAACCAACATATTGATTAACTATATTGATAATCTACAAGAATCCACGTTCAAATAAGAAGAAATTGCCCAAAATAGGCTTAAACTTTTGTGTCACGAGTGCAGCAACTGTGTCTAGTACAAAACTTAACCTAAAATTGATAAAATATTCTATCTATACAAGGCTAGAAAAACTGGACATAAATGCCCCTGCGGGACTGGCGCAGACCGCGCAGAAATGTTGCGCGTCCGCGTAGGGTCTTGGTTTTCAATGTCTTCACTCTAGAGCTGGGGGTGCAGACCGCGCAAAAAGGGAGCGCGGCCGCTTACTGAGGAACACGGACCGCGCAGAAATGGGGCGCGGCCGCATGGATAAATTGGCCACAAATGACAATTCTCTGAATCTCACCCACGCGGACCACACTATTTTGGTGCGCAGCCACGTGGGCTTTTCCTTAGCCTTTGAAATTCCTTAAGCGCGGACCGCGTCAGAGTGATCGCAGACCGCGCAGGTCTCAAGTAGAATCCCAACTCTCTGAATCTCCAGCGTGGCCGCGTAGCAAATCAGTGCGGTCCGCGCTGGGTCTGTTTAATCTTCACTTTACTTGACTTTCACACTTGGCAAATTTCACTCCTTGTCGAGCCGATTTGTGACCATTGTCATCTTGTCGTTCAAACCGGCGATCAAGTGCAATTTGTTAGCATCTTGGGACTAATTTATGGAAAATCATGCACAAAGCTTACGCAAGAATGGGTATAAAACATGTTAAAATCACAGTTAAAACTTAAACCTTTGCTTGTCCTCAAGCAAATAAAATGAAACCTACCCCTCATTTGAAAACAACTAGTTAAATCATGCCTATCCTAAAGTAACCTCAACAAGCGTCAATTGGGACTAACAATTGCCCTCAATGCGAATGCATCATTAACATATTTAAGCTTTGAAAAACATGTGGATCAAGTGTGACACAAGAGCATCAAGAGTTGACACATATTCATCAAAGAACTTTTCTCAATTACTTTGGTCATTGTGGAACCCAAACTCGCACATCCTCAACTTTCCCTAAGTTAACCTTGCCTTTTAGAGTATTGACACACAAACCGAGGTGGATGAAATTTCACTCATCTCTCTCAAAGAAAAGTCCATAAGTCCGGCTCTAAGTACCATATGCTTACCCCTCATGTACGTATTCACTAATGTAGGCTTCCCTCAACTCAAGATCATATAGGGCTTTTGAGGTGTCATTGTGAAGGCTTTTGCGTAAAGGTAGGACATGTGTTTGTACAATTGGGTTCAATCTTCCCTTAAGCACTTCTTTTGATTCATTTTGGCACACTCTCTTGACTCATTTGAGTATTTCTTCTTTCAAGGGGTTAGAGAGACATATTGTCACTCTTTCTTTTTGCAATTCAAACCTTTATCCTTTTTGTTCACCTTTCTCACATCTTTTTTTCACTTTTTTGTTGTCCTTGAATTCCCTTTTTGGTTCTAATTCACTTTTTTGTCTTTCTTTTTGACTTTTTCTCTTTTTCATTTCCTTCCTTTTCTTTTTTGCTTTTGTGCCTTTTTACCATATTGGTGCCTTTCTTGTCTCTCCCCCAAACTTAGACATTTGCTATTACTCATGGGAAGATTTGGGTGCCAAGAGAGGGTTTCATTAAAAATGGGTATAGGCTTGTAACTTTGGTTCATGAAAGAAGAAGGTTTAAGGCTCAAAAGGGGTGAACTAGGGATCATTTCATTGGTAGGTCATGGGAATTGTTCAAATTTTGCAGTTTGGATCAAGGATGGCCTATAATCACTTCTCAAGTCAAGTTTCACCTATGATTTCGCCTCAACAAACATTCAGGGCAAGTTCTAGACCATTGGCTCGGTACTTAGGCTCACAATTCAAATCCTCACCACACAATCAAGGATTGCTAAATATGGAGTCGAGGGCCCACAACAACCTTAGTTACGATTCAAGAGCACAATGTCCCACATTGACCACGTGATGATTGTTTGGTCAACACAAGAGTCTCAAGGCCACGACTTTCACCATCCTAAACAAAACATCATGTCTTTGACCATGGGATTAAAAGCAAGTGTGTTAGGCCCAAGTGAAGCTTTGCTTGAGGTACCCTTAACTACTAAAACTTAAAAATCAAAAAGAAAAATAAAAAACGGATTCAAACCCTTAAGAAGGTTGTCACGCCATCTATCATTGGGAAGAGCCACCCGGTTCGCACAACACTCTACCCTTGGAAAGAACCGTGGCCTTAAGAAAACCAAGGGCTTATTGCAAACATCAAAACAAAACACAAAGGCTGCGAGCCTAACTTTGCAACTAAAACAAAAAATTTTAACGAAAATAGAAAACCAAGAAAGTAAAAATGAAAAACCGAACGAATATGTACAAAGGGGAAGTAAAATATACAACTAGGGATAGTGAATATCTACATAAAGTTGAAAAGCATCCAAAATGAAAAGTTATATACAAACCATCTATCAACTACGAATGTGCTAAAAGCAAAGAAAATATATACAGTTATCCAATGTATCAGGATCAAATAGTAGGGCGCACCCCCATGAATAAAAGCTGGCATTGTCCCTAATGCCAACTTAGCAAAATAAGCTCAACAAAAACATCAACAAAGGATATAGAAAAGGCCCCTAAAGCCTGCTCTACATGCGTGGTATCTCCTATCGTCCCCGGGTCCTCTGTAGTAGCCGGGACCTCAAACTGGTCTCCGACCTGCTGCTGCTCTACTGCTGGGACATGTGCCGGATCTGGGACAGGCTGAACCACTGGAGGGGCACTGGATGAACTCTCCAGAACCTGGGCCACCTCTATCACAACTCCCTCAGTGCTAGGGAGTTTCCTCTTCTTCCTCGGCCTGGGAGTCTCCTCCTGTTGTGGATGGACTGGTGCCGGATCTACAACTGGGTCCCCAAGGAGTAAGTCAAGTGGCATTTGATCCACTAGCAGCTTATCCACATCCTCCCTCAACTTTGTTACCGACTCCTTTGAAGCCTTTTGCTTCCTTAGCTTCCTGTGCTCCCGAGCCAGTTTTCCCTATGCTGTGTTGTGTGACCCCACTGCCTTAGTAAAGGCATCCTACTGCGCCATTATCTTTTCCTGGTTGGCCAGGATCTTTTTCAGTGTCTCCTCAATGGAAGGAGGGATCTCAACTGCGGCAGGAGCGGACTGTGCCTGGACTACAGTGGCCAAGTTTGACAACTTGGATGTCGCAAATGACATCCAGTTGTTCAAACTGGCTAGAGACTGAGCAAGCTGGTGGGCAGTGAACCGGTGAGTCTTCGATAAAGGGACATCTGGGTCCGCTGAAGTAGATGGACCACAATAGTAGAAGGACCCGAAGGCAATGCCTCACCGGTAGCGGGGATGTTGGAAGGCTCAGTGGACAGCTCAATAACCGCTGATTCCTCAAACTAGCCAGGTGCGGTGGAGGTGGATGCCTGAGGCTTTTTGGACTTCTTTGGGTTGTCGGGACCCAACTGACTATACCATGAGTAGGGGGCCACCGGATCCACCTTGACATCATACTTCTTTTTCTTCACATTCAATTCTCTAAAGTACATGGAAAGAGTGTTTGGGAAGGGGTAGTTGGTGTTGGTCTCCTGACCAACTGTAGAAATCACCCTTGACATGATGTTGCCCACATTCAAAGGAAACCCCGCCATGATATAGGCCACCAAAATAGCTCGGGGAATGGGAATAGAGTGATCATGTGTGGACGGGTCAAGTCGACTACACACGAAAGTCAACGAACCCTTCTATTCAAAATTCAAAGTGTTCCTATAGATCTTCTCTTGTGCTTTCAACCAACTTGGGACTGTACCCGGAACTGCCAAGTGCTAGGCCAGCCAAGGACGAACCTCTTCTTTCATTGCTAGCTTTTCTAAGTACTGGGTTTCATCCTCTTCATTGAAACCTAAAAACTCATTCAGGGACTTTCCATCGAACATCACTACTTTGTCCCTAACTTGAGTTGTTTTTGAGTCCCTCACTATATGATGAACATTACAGCAAAACTCTTTCACCATATGTTCATTTGCGACTATGAACGCTCCTTGAAGAAGCCCTAACCCTCTTTAATGCCGAATTGTGCTTGTACATGAGGGTTGAGAGGGACAAGATCAGCATCTATGAATTGCCTCTCCGGAATCTGCTTTCTTTTGGGCCACCACTCCCGGAATTTGTGAAAAGCAACCTCACTAACAAACCTGTCTGCCCATGCCTCCGGTTTCCTGGTTCGCTCTATCCCCCCGACTTCTGGCTCACCTCCGTCAGCGTACCTTCCATTCTCCCCTGATAGTGAAGCTGTGGGAGAAGTGAAGTATTGTTCTTCATTTTCATTTTCTGCCCCGAATTCATCAGATAAGTTCGAGATGATATTCACTGGTTTTTTGGAAGTGGTCACATCAGCATGACCAGAAGAAGAGGAATCACGGAGCTGCAATGATGTGGACTTGTGGGTGTAGGCAGACTCTGAGGTAATACTCCGTGAAGGTGCGTAATCACTTCCCGTGGAATGGGATGCAGCCCGGTCAGCTTCCCAAATTATCTTGCGGGTTTTCTTTATCATCTCTCGGGTTTGGGGAGTGAGTTGTACAATCCTCTTGCCTTTCCCCCATCGGGAGGAACCACCTCTCCCGGGTTGTTTTTGTTCTTTTCCGCCTCTTTTCTTAACTAGTATCTGCAGAGAAAAGTCTAACATTGTTAGTTGAAGCACATGCAGTGAATTGGAAGGAACAATAATGCACAGTGTATAATCAAGTTTGTATAACAGAAGGGGCGCGGACTGCACAAAAGTGTCACGCGACCGCGCTGGGATGGGGCGGACCACATAAATTGGAGCGCGGACCACGCTGAGCATGTTCCAGGGAGACACCTCTCTGAATCCTACCTGCGCGGACCGCACTATTTTGGATCGCGGCCGCGCAGGACTTGCACAGACCGCAAAAAAATGGATACGGACCGCGCTGGGAAATGACTTGTAAAACCACTCTCTGAACCTGGCACGCGTGGTCCGCACTGATTTGGACCGCGGACGCGCTGAGATGGTGCTGACCGCGCACAAATGTTACGCGGACCGCACAGGTGAACTCAGCACACAACCAACAAGAAGCGCGGACCGCGCAGAAAAGACGCGCGGCCGCGTAGGGCAAATATTTAACTGAGTGCGAGATTTTTCATTTAAGTCCAATTTTTAGATCAAATCATGCGTCCTAATTGTCCCTACTCGGTTACTAATCAAGAATTCATGCCCATTGTTTCACAAAAAACACACAAAATCTATCCTAGCAGTTAAAACTAAGAGAGAAAGAAGAAAACAAGAAGTTATACTAATAGGAAGCAACTAACAATGAACAAAATTAACTAGGAATAAGATTAGTGAAGAATGTTACCAGGGATTGATAAAATTTCTAACTACTTGAAGCAAGTTGTTTTGGATGCACAGTGAAAATTGAGAGCCCAGGCAGGTAATTGGCGAAAAGGTTAAAAAGAAGCCCGGGGTCCCTATTTATAGAAAACACTGTGGGACCCCTGTAGTTACCAACCAGCGCGGCCGCACAGAAACGGCCGCGGACCGCGCTGGATTTCCAGCAGCCTCAATAGCTTGAACAGCCCACGCGGACCATGCTGATTTGTCAGGCGGCCGCGTGGGAAACTTCAGAGAACCAGTAAATTGGGCTTCTTCTGCGCGGACCGCACAAAAATGGACGCGGACCGCGCAGCTACTTTCAGAGACTTGGTTTACATTTCACCACCCTGCGTGGACCCCACAGATTTGGTGCGCGGCCGCGCAGGCAAACATCAGAGACCTTAATTTTTGGCACTTTTGTCCTGCACTGGTCCAACATCAATCCTGCAACATCTTACAAACCATGAGCTCAAAAGTCCTAATCTACAACAGAAAAATGAAAAGAAAGAAAAAGACATAGGTTGCCTTCCAAGAAGCACCTGATTTAACGTCGCGGCACGATGCATGTTACCATCATATCACTTCAAATGAATAAGCGCCACCACATGGCTGTCATCAATCTCCCCCAAATAGTGCTTGACACGATGCCCATTTGCCCTGAACACTTCACCTTTCTTGTTTTTAAGATCAAGGGCACCGAAAAGAGTTACAAAGACCGCTTCCAAGGGACCACTCCATTTGGATTTGAGCTTCCCCGGAAATAACCTTAGCCGATAATTGAAAAGAAGAATCATGTAGCCCACCTTGAATTCTTTACCCCGAGCATACTTATCATGGAGGTACTTCATCTTGTCCTTATACAAGGACGAACTGGAGTAAGCATGGAATCTAAACTCATCAAGTTCATTCAATTGCTCCACTCGGAGGTTGGCCGCAATGTCCCATTCCAAATTCAACTTTTTCAATGCCCACATCACCTTATGCTCTAGTACTACCAGGAGATGACAAGCCTTACCAAACACTAATTGATATGGAGACATACCAATCGGAGTCTTATATGCCGTTCGATTAGCCCAAAGAGCGTCATCCAACTTCTTTGACCAATCGGTCCTATTTGCATTCACTGTTTTGGACAAAATACTCTTAATTTCCCGATTAGAAACCTCCACTTGGTCAGTTGCTTGAGGATGGTATGGGGTATTCACCTTATGGTTAACTCCATATTTATCGAGCAAAGAATCAAAGGCCTTGTTGCAAAAATGGGACCCCCCATCACTAATGATAGCACGAGGGGTTCCAAATCTAGTGAAGATGTTCTTTTTCAAAAATGCCACGACACTCCGGGCTTCATTGTTGGGAAGAGCCACGGCTTCAACCCACTTTGAGACATAATCCACCGCCACGAGAATATACGTGTTCCCACAAGAGCTTACAAACGGGCCCATGAAATCAATGACCCACACACCAAAAATATCGACCTCTAGAATGGTGTTAAGAGGCATCTCATCCCTCTTAGAAATTCCTCCAGCTCGTTGGCATGCATCACACTTTTTGACCAAATCGCTTGCATCTTGAAACAAAGTCGTCTAATAAAAGACACAACTTAGAACCTTTGACGCCGTCTTCACTCCCCCATGATGACCACCATAAGGGGAAGAGTGGCAAGCCTCAAATATGTTCAATTGTTCTTCTTCCGGGACACATCGGCGAATCACACCATCGGTGCAAATTTTAAACAAGTAGGGCTCATCCCAATAGTAATCCAAACTATCCCGCTTAAGCTTCTTCCTTTGGTTGGAAGAGCGCTCATACGGGAGTATACTGGTCACAAGATAATTGGCCACATCAGCAAACCACGCCATATCATGCATAGACACCGCAAGGAGTTGTTCATCCGGGAAAGCATCATTTATCTCAACACCATTGCTCGGTCTCCCTTCTTCCTCTAGCCGGGACAAATGATCCGCGACTTGATTTTCACTTCCTTTTCTATCCACAATCTCTAAATCAAATTCTTGCAAGAGTAGTACCCATCTCATCAACCTCGCCTTTGAATCTTTCTTTATCATCAAATACCTAAGGGCAGCATGATCTGTATGGATAATTACCTTGGCCCCCATGTCACGACCCAAACCCGGTCGTGATGGCGCCCAACCCTAAAGCTAGGCAAGCCTGACCAACAGTCGCTCCCAAATCAACAATAAATTTCAAAACCAACAATTTAAGGAGAATATAATATTTTTAGAATAATAATCCAATATTTATAGAAGAATAATACTGAGAAATACGAAGTCTGATAAAAATACTCCCAAAAAGAACTGGGGTCACGAGTCTAGAGCCTCTAAAACAAACTGGATAACAATATCTGAATGAAAATACACAAGTCTGGGAATGTATATATAAATAAAACTGAAATAGGAAGAGTAGTCAGGTCCTGCGAATGTCAACCAGCTACCTCAACAACTCTGATAAGCTCTGGAGACAACGACTGCTCAGCTAAGCCTTCGGTGCACCTGAATCTGCACACAAGGTGCAGGGAGTAGGGGTAAGTACTACCAACTCAGTGAGTAATAAGCATATAAAATGTCTGAAGATAAGAAATCCATCAAATGCCACAAAGTAAAGCTAAAACTAACAGTCCGACACCTTAACTACGAACCAACAGCAAAGCAACATGAAGTATATCAGTCAAGTATAATGCAAGGATGCAATGCAATGCACATGAACACGCTGTGGCGTACAGCCCGATCCATTTAACATCAACAACGCTCACTGGGGTGTGTACAGACCCCGGAGGGGCTCCTTCAGCCGAAGCTCAATATAATTATAACATTCGCTGCAGCGTGCATCCCGATCCATACTCAGTCCACAATATGCATATGAGTCACGTAACAGATTCTATTAATTTCCCAATTTCCAATTTATTAAGAAGAATATACTTTTAACTTCAGGAAAAGTGACTTAGCATTTCATAAC
>MU789309.1:62931-136452 GCA_026770625.1 Nicotiana glauca
GTGCTCCTCGACATAGATTTCGTCATAATACATTTACAGGAGCGATCTTATCTCCCAGACTTATCTAATTAGTATAACAAATGGTTTCCCCTCATAAGCCAATTACCCATTAGCTTTACCTTTAGTTCATGTTTTTGTATACCTTCCACTGTCATACACATTACACAGTACCAACATACTCATTACGTAGCTATCCAGCAGCCATTCCCACAATTTGGGACAATACTAACCATATAAGTTCATAACTCCAGCTCACAAAATCAGCACCTTGGTGCTCAAGCCATAAGCAAAGGTCCGGCCTCATGTCCTCCAGACTGGCCCAACATCAACTCACGGAGATTACATATCGCCCCTCGATCGGGGAATTCACAAGCCATCAAGGCACATATACTACTGAGCGCTCACGTGCGCATACAGACGTGTGGAAGGAATTTCAAGAGTTATATCTCAAACTGAATCAAGTACGCACAATAAGAGTTCCAAGAAAGTGTAGTGTTTCCTAAAGGTTCTGTAGCCTCCCGAGGATAGATACGAACGTCTACGTACCGATCCACGAGACTCTACTAAACCGGCTCATGACTCGCGAGGCCTAGTAACCTAGGCTCTGATACCAACTTGTCACGATCCAAACCCGGTCATGATGGTGCCCAACCTTAAAGCTAGGCAAGCATGACCAACTGTCGCTCCCAAATCAACAATAAATTTCAAAACCGACAATTTAAGTAGAATATAATAGTTTTAGAATAATAATCCAATATTTATAGAAGAATAATACTGAGAAATACGATGTCTGATAAAAATACTACCAAAAGATCTGGGGTCACGAGTCTAGAGCCTCTAAAACAAACTAAATAACAATATCTGAACGAAAATACACAAGTCTGGGAATGTATATATAAATAAAACTGAAATAGGAAGAGTAGTCAGGTCCTGCGAACGTCAAGCAACTACCTCAACAACTCTGATAAGCTCTGGAGACAACGACTGCTCAGCTAAGCCTCTGGTGCACCTGAATCTGCATACAAGGTACAGGCAGTAGGGGTGAGTACTACCAACTCAGTGAGTAATAAGCATATAAAATGTCTGAAGATAAGAAATCCACGAAATGCCACAAAGTAAAGCTAAAACTAATAGTCCGACACCTTAACTACGAACCAACAACAAAGCAACATCAAGTATATCAGTCAAGTATAATGCAATGATGCAATGCAATGCACATGAACACGCTGTGGCGTACAACCTGATCCATTTAATGTCGACGACGCTCACTAGGGGTGTGTACAGACTCCGGAGGGGCTCCTTAAGCCCAGGCGCAATATAATCATAAACATTTGTTGCGGCGTGCAGCCCGATCCATACTCAGTCCACAATATGCATATGAGTTACGTAACAGATTCAATTAATTTCCCAATTTCTAATTTATTAAGCAGAATATACTTTTAACTTCAGGAAAAATGACTTAGCATTTCATATCAGTGATTAAACACAGGACTGAGATCAATGATTATACAAAGCATGCTATCACAATGATATTCATCCTCTAAGGATGCTACAGATCGGCACAAGGCCCCAAACACAGCAATAAGCCCAGATATATTCAATACAGGGTGCGTATGAGTCGCCAATATAGAAACATTCTTGTTCGGGATGGACCAATTCACAATCCCCAGTCATAACCAATCCCGCACCTGCCATGGGGTGCGAGTCACGCCCTACAATAGCGTCACATTGTGATAAGCCGGGGTTCAAACCCTCAGGCCATCATATACACTAACTACTCACCTCTAACCGGCCGTAGAATGATCCGCAATGCCTTTTCCTTTCGTATCGACCTCCTCGCGCGTCGAATCTAGTCAAAATCACAACGAACACATAAATATGGGTTAAAGAAACATAACCCAATCAAAAATACTCGAAAGTATTAAAATTCACGAAGTTGGTAAAGCCCGAGCCCCGGGCCCACTTCTCAAAAAATTTTGAAAACCACACCAACGGATTCCTCGTCTCGCCACGAGTCTGTACATATAAAGTTCATCGAAAACGGAGCTCAAATGGCCTTTCAAATCCTAAAAATTCGTTTTAAAAAACACAGCCCTAGTTCTTCACAATTTCTACCCAATTTCATGAATTTGAGTGTTGATTCTTCCATAAAATAGTGTTTTCTAGTCAAGAGACTTACCTCCACTCAATAACCATTGAAAACCCTCTTCAAATCGCTCAAAAAGCTCTCTTGGCGGAGTAAAAATGTTGGAAAAATAATGTGGGTCGCGGACAAAAGGATTTTAAACATTCTATCCGACTACTGTAGCAACCCCTATGCGATCGATTCACTACCACTGCGATCGCATAGGCCAAAAATCCAGGCCCTCAAAATTCCTCTTACGCGATCGCAGGACGGGCCATGCGATCGCATAGCACTGTCTCCCCCTTCTACGCGATCGCATTACTTCCCATGCGACCGCACTGCCCAATCTCCTCAACCTATGCGATCGCAGACCCCTTTACGCGATCGCATAGAGAAAATCTTCAACCCCTTCAGGACCTTCTATGCGATCGCAGGCGTACATATGCGATCGCATAGAGGAAAATTCCTCTGCAATTTCTGCTGCACTTTTCATGTTCAAAACTCTCCGTTAGCCATCCGAAATCACCCCGAGGCCCTCGGGACCTCAACCAAATGCACAGATATGTTCTATTACTTCATTCAAACTTGCTCGTAACATCAAAACACTATCATAAACATCAAAATCATCGAATTACCACGGATTCAAGCCTAAGTTAAACTAAAACTTCTGAAACTTGCATTTGATCTAAAACCCGACCTAAACATCTCCGATTGACCTGAAAATTTGCACGCATATCCAAAATCACCTAACGAAGCTACTGCAACTCTCGGAATTCCATTCCGACCCTCGGATCAAAATCTCACCTACCATCCGGAATTCGCCAAAATCCAACCTTAGCCAATTCAAGCCTAATTCTACACCGGACCTCCAAATTCAATTCCGATTGCGCTCCTAAGTCACAAATCATCCCTCGAAACTAGTTGAATCATCAGAAATCCATTCCGAGCCTTATAACTCATAAGTCAACATTCAGTTGTCTTTTCCAAACTAACCTTCTCATAAAGAGACTTATTGTCTCATTTCTAACCGAACTCTATCCGAAATACTTCAAATTATTCAAACACATACAATGAAACATATAGAAGCATAAAATGGGGAAAAGAGGGTGGTAACTCCCGTAACGACGGGTTGGATCGTCACACCCCCAAGGTATGGTCGAAACTTTTCCATGGCGAACACAATAGCTAGCAACTCCTTCTCGGTGATTGTATAGTTATTTTGAGCCTCATTCATCGTCTTGCTTGCGTAGTACACCGGATGGAACATTTTATTGATTCTTTGGCCAAGCACCGCACCAACCGCTACATCACTCGCATCACACATAAGTTCAAAAGGCAATTCCCGGTTGGGTGAGTTTATGATGGGAGTTGTGGTCAATTTATGTTTCAACAATTCAAAGGACTCCATACACCTCTCATCAAAGACAAACTTCACATCTTTTTCCAACAGTTTACAAAGCGGGTTCACAATTCTCGAAAAATCTTTAATGAATCGCCGGTAAAACCCGGCGTGGGCCAAAAAACTCCTCACTCCTTTAACAGAAGTAGGGGGAGGGAGCCTTGAGATGACCTCTATTTTCTCCTTATCGACTTCAATACCATGCCTTGAGATTTGTGCCCCAAGACAATTCCCTCTTGCACCATGAAGTGACATTTTTCCCAATTTAGTACAAGATTTGTTTCCTCATATCTTTTCAACACTTTATCCAAGTTCACTAGGAATTCTTCAAATGAGTCCCCCACCACACTAAAATCGCCCATGAAGACCTCTAGAATATCCTCCACCATGTCGGTGAAGATTGCCATCATACATCTTTGGAAGGTTGCCAGAGCATTACAAAGTCCAAATGGCATTCTTGAAAAAGCGAATGTGCCATACGGACATATAAAGGTTGTCATTTCCTGATTGTCCGGGGAAATGAGAATTTGATTGTACCCCGAGTAGCCATCAAGGAAGCAATAATAAGCCCGGCCCGCTAAACGATCAAGCATTTGGTCCAAGAATGGTAGAGGGAAACGATCTTTTCTAGTGACCTTGTTGAGCTTTCTATAATCCATGCACACCCTCCAACCCGTGACCGTACGAGTAGGAATCAATTCATTATTGGCATTGGTGACGACCGCCATACTTCCCTTCTTCGGCGCACATTGTACCAGAGAAGTCCACGAACTATCAGAAATTCGATACACCACACCGGCGTCAAGACACTTGATAACTTTCTTTTTGACTACTTCTTGCATGGACTCATTGAGTCTCCTTTGATTTTCAAGAGAAGGCCTAGCATCCTCCTCCAATATTATATTGTGCATGCAAAACACGGGGCTAATACCTTGAATATCTGCCAAGGTCCATCCAATTGCCCGCTTGCACTTTTGAAGAACCGCCAAAGTGGCGTCAACCTGCACGTTAGTCAAGCAAGAAGAAAGAATAACCGGCAAAGTGAAATTAGGACCAAGAAATTCATACCTGAGGTGAGGAGGAAGTGGTTTCAACTCCAACATCGGTGGCTCCTCAATAGACGGCTTTGTGGGTGGTGTTTTGCGATTTTCAAGATCAAGAGATAACTTCCTTGGCTCATAAGAATACGAGCCCATGCCATGTAATGCGTTTACACACTCCACCTTTGCAGAATCATCATCAACATCCATGTTCAAGAGCACGACCTCAAGTGGGTCCTCAACATTTGCCATTGCGCTTGTGTCATCCAATATCACCACCGTGACAATGTCAACAAACGACCACACCTCGGTGCTGTTTGGTTGCCTCATTGATTTGCACACGTGGAACACCACCTTTTCATCACCAACATGGAAGGTCAATTCGCCCGCTTCCACATCAACCAAGGCCTTCCCATTAGCTAGGAAATGCCTTCCAAGAATAATAGGCACCTCGAAATCCACTTCACAATCCAAGATCACGAAATCTGTTGGCAATATGAACTTATCAACACGAACAAGGACATCATCAATAATCCCCAAAGGCCTCTTCATCGACTGGTCCACCATTTGAAGCCTCATAGAAGTTGGACGAGGTTGTCCGATACCCAAGTTCTTGAAGACCGAATATGGCATGAGATTGATACTTGCCCCCAAGTCACATAGGGCTTTTGCGAAATCGACACTTCCAATGGTACAGGGTATTGTGAATGCTCCGGGATCCTCAAGTTTAGGAGCCATGGAGTGTACAATTACGCTCGCTTGATGGGTCATCTTGATTGTCTCGCACTCCATTGATCTCTTCTTTGTAACCAAATCGTTCATGAATTTTGCATACCCCGGCATCTGCTCGAGTGCCTCCACCAAAGGCACATTGATAGTCAAATTCTTCATCGTCTCAATGAATTTCTTAAATTGGTTATCACCTTTTTGCTTGGCCAAACGTTGAGGGTAGGGCGGAGGAGGCCTAGGCAAGGATGCCTTAGCTTTTGGCATATCTATCACATGTTCCCTAGACGGGTTCACATTCTCTTGTGTCTCTTCCTCAACCTCATGAATGTCAATTCGTACTTCACTTCTTGCACTTGGTTCAACCACATCATCAACCCCTGTAGGCATACCATCATTAGGCAACTCATCTTCATCTACCAGAACTTGATTCTCTCTTGAGGCATGCACATCACCCCCTCGTCCACTCCGTGTTGTCACCGCCATCACATGGTTGTTTTGCCCACCCTCAGGGTTCACTACCGTGTCACTAGGTAGCGCACCATTTTGGCGAGTATTTAAAGATTGTGAAATTTGTCCAAGTTGCACTACCAAGTTGCGGATGGAAGTGTTATGTGAAGCCAATTGCGTATCCGAGTCTTGGTTATTCTTCATCATTTGTTCAAACATAACCTCAATTCTCCCAAATTCATTTCCCGAAGAACTCGACCCTTGAGATTAAAACGGTGCGGATTGTTTGGTTGTTGAAACATCGGAGGCCTTTGAAATCATTGCCCCCGATTACCTTGACCGCCATTGGTGTTCCACCCTCCTTGACTATTGTTATTATTCCAATTATTGTTGTTGGTTTAATTCCAATTTCCACCATTGTTACCTTGATTCACCCAATTGTTGTTTTGGTTATTCCCATTCATATTTCCACCTCCTTGTTGTTGATTATTGTTATTCCAATTTCCACCTCCTTGGTGATTACTCCAATTCCCTTGAGATCGCCATTGTTGATTGCCTTGATTTCCTCTATTTCCTTGGTTGTTGTTAATATACTGACAATCCTCACTTTGCTCATCATAGCACTCGTTTGAAAAACCACTACCATCATCATAGTTGTCACAATTTCCTTGAGGTTGTTGCCCTCTTTGCGTTCTTTTTATTAGATTCACTCCTTCCATGGCATTGACTTGGCGCGGGTTTTGAACTTGTTGCAATTGCGCCTTCGCCAATTGGTTCATTGTTGTTGTAAGTTCGGCAATGGCTTGGCCGTGATCATGCAACTCCTTATGCAAATGTATGACATTAGGATCACCTTAAGGAACGTTTGCCCGGCTTTTCCACGCCGAAGAAGTATCGGCCAATTCATCTAACACATCACAAGCTTCATTGTATGGGAGATTCATAAAATTTCTACCCGCCAATTGGTTCACAATACATTGGTTTGTTGTGTTGATGCCTCTACAGAACTTTTGTTGAATCATCACATCAGTCATATCATTATTCGGACACTCTTTGACCATAGTTCTAAATCTCTACCATATTTCATGCAAAGGTTCCGTTGGCTCTTGTTTGAAAGCCAAAATCTCATCACGGAGTGCCGCTATGTGACTTGGAGAAAAGAACTTGGCAATGAACTTGTCTGCCAACTCATCCCACGTTATAATTGAATGATTTGGAAGCCTTTCTAACCAATCTAATGCTTTCACCCGAAGAGAGAACGGGAAAAGCCTCAATCTCAAAGCATCCTCGAACACGTTGGTTTGTTTACTCCCCTAGAAAGTATCTACGAACCCCTTCAAGTGCTTGTATGCATTTTGGTCGGAGGCGCCCGTAAAATACCCTCTTTGCTCGAGAAGTGTCAACATAACATTGGTGATTTGGCAATTCCCCATCCAGATTCGGTGAGGAACTATAGCACTTTCATAACCCTGGTTCGGAAGGACCCTTGGAGCTACTCTTGGTAGAGGCAGAGGAGGGTCTGGGATTTGATCATTTAGATTTGCATTAGCATTTTTGCTTCTCCGTGGTATTTGTGGTACCTGGAGCTCATCTTGCTCAACATCACCAACCTCCTCCCCCGCGACCACGTTGTCAAGAGGGACATTTCTGTTTAGAGCAATGTGTACCTGATGGATCGACACAAATAACGTTAGTAAAAAGAAGGAAAGAGAAGCAAAGCACAAAGCTAGCTAAGCAAATAGTCAACACGGGTTCGATCCCCCGCAACGATGCCAAAAAGTGATCGCAGCGGACTCAACCTTAGGGAGAGTGGGCGCTAATACTTTTACCCAATAGTGGTATCGGGCTCAATTTCCATAGGGAGCTAGATGAGCGAGTTGAGTATTTGTTAAGTCTAGAGATGTGTTTTGCCTTCTAATTGTACTTCTACCATTTTTGGGTTTTTATATTTATCAACTACAATTTAACACTTACTAATTAGAACTAAATTATACTAAGGTATTGATTCTAGTTTGTATGCAAGATAGAGAAAAGCACTAGGGCCATGGCATTTACCTAGGTGGCTAACTGACGGGTAGAGACTCCTAATGCACGAATGATGATTATGAGACTTATGCTATAAACGTTGCACGATTGCACTCACTCTCACACCTCTCAGTAGAGAGAGTGATTTTGCCCAATTGACTCTCTCGAGGCAAATTGGGTAGGCCAATATACCCAAGCAACTTAGGGTTCAAGTTGGGTAATTACTCTCTCAAGGTTTAACCCGTTAATTGGGACTACAATTCTCATGGGTCCACCCCAATTCCTTGTTGGGTCAATTTTGAAGTCATAGACACTCTTTCTCAAGAAGTGTCTAGACCCAATAAGCTAGACTTAGTGTTTGCAACCACCAAATCCTAATTAAACCATAAAATTGACCCAAATAGCAAACAACCAACATCATTCAAGCACTAAACCATCACACCCATTAATTACCCACACGAGGGTTGAGCCACAACTCTAGCTAATGGGTTTAGCTAGACATGAAAGGAGCAGAAATTGAAGAAATAATAGATAAAACCAACATATTGATTAACTATATTGATAATCTACAAGAATCCACGTTCAAATAAGAAGAAATTTCCCAAAATAGGCTTAAACTTTTGTCTCACGAGTGCAGCAGCTGTGTCTAGTACAAAACTTAACCAAAAACTGATAAAATATTTTATTTATACTAGGCTAGAAAAATTGGACAAAAATGCCCCTGTGGGACTGGCGCGGACCGCACAGAAATGTTGCGCGGCCGTGTAGGGTCTTGGTCTTCAATGTCTTCACTCAGGAGCTGGGGGCGCGGACCGCGCAAAAAGGGAGCGCGACCGCGCTGACTGAGGAACGCGGACCGCGCAGAAATGGGGCGCGGCCGCGTGGATAAATTGGCCACAAATGACAATTCTCTGAATCTCACCCACGCATACTGCACTGTTTTGGTGCGCGGCCTCATGGGCTTTTCCTTAGCCTCTGAAGTTCCTCAGGCGCGGACCGCGTCAGAGTGATCGCGGACCGTGCAGGTCTCAAGCAGAATCCCAACTCTCTGAATCTCCAGCGTGGCCGCGTAGCAAATTAGTGCGATCCGCACTGGGTCTGTTGAATATTCACTTTACTTGACTTTCACACTTGGCAGATTTCATTCCTTGTCGAGCCGATTTGTGACCATTGTCATCTTGTCGTTCAAACCTGTGATTAAGTGCAATTTGCTAGCATTTTTGGACCAATTTATGGCAAATCACGCACAAAGCTTAGGCAAGAATGGGTATAAAACATGTTAAAATCACAGTTATCACGCCCATGATTTATAGACCGAGACTTCCATGGTGAGCTGCTCCCTTTCTATGTCGTTCAGTAGCCAGATGGAGTCTATCCTTACTTTTGCTGTCTATTCTATCTCAGACAGTAGGATAGAGTTATTCTTTTGTATATTCTACTAGTTGACTATTACTTGTGACGCCAGGTCTTGGCACACACATTAGTAGATATTTATTTTTGGATAGTATAATCATTTTGATACATGATTAATCATTTCTGGTCTTAACGTAAATTTGAGAATCTACTACATCTATTTTGGTAAAAGGAAAATGAGAACTTAATTATGTTTCCGCGTTGGCTTACTTGACAATGGTATCGGACGCCATCATGACCTAGTATAGAAATGGGCCGTGACAGTTATTGTCGGAAGTCGTAACTAACGACCCAAACTAATGCCGGCTTCCAAATTCTAAAACCTGGATTGTATATATTGTTTAGCCAAAGAATTAGATTCTCAATTAAAGCCTATTCTTTGAAGTACACGCGCTACTGATAATCAAGAAATTCTATATTTTCTTAGTGATAAGAAAGGAAATTAGAATATTAAATAACAAAGTAATCGATAGAAGGCAAAAGAAAGTAATTGTATTCCAATAATAATCAGAATGTCCCTTTACAAGTGAAATCCCTTTCCCTTATATAGGAATCTATAAGTACAACGTTTCTTCCCTTTTATGACTGAATCATTATTAACATTAACGATATTAATGGGATATTATAAATGACAATGGTAACTGTTAATGAAGATTTTGTAACGTCTATGATCATTCATGCACATTAATTAACAATTCATGAATCTTCCTTCTTTACTGCCTTGATTCATTCTGTCGGTGTCTCTTCATATAGCAATTCAGACTCGAGCGACCATACCCCTTTTATCTCATAGCTGATTTGCTCGTACCTATTATGACTCGTGCCTTTTTTAATACATCTCTCCAGCTGTCACTTTCTTAGTGATCCATGTGTCTTTACACATCAGCCACATATATAAATCCACGTTTAATGTTTATTTTTACCAATACAGATAGTCCCCCCACTTACAAATTATTCAACAATTGAATATTTGGGAAGTGGATCACATATATGGCGGGATTTTTTTTTGCCATCGTTTCTCATGTATTATTGTGTCTTCTTCAGAACCAAAGCGTTTTATGTCACTTCCATTTAATGTTTGTGACATGTGGCATTCATTGATTGGATCTGCAACTTTTCAACGATTCTTAGAGCTTTTTTGGTGCTGCATCAGTCACGAAGTGACTGTTTTCATTATGATATTTCCCTCATGAACCCCTTCATATGATGGTTGCTTCTACATTTAAATACCTCATTATGCCTTTGATTTCACGAAAACCTTCAATCTACAGTATTCTTCTTTCATAATAGTTCTTGTTCATCAGCTCGTATTATTGTTTATACAACCATGTCTTCTCCAAATCCCGATCCTCGCAGAGTAGTTATAATAGATGAACTTCCCCCTTCATCTGCTCTTATCAGAATTAGAAGAGGCGGCAGATTACGTAGTTTAGGGTCTTTATCTATTCGTGGTTCTTCCTCCCAACCCAGTGTTATTACCCCTTTGTCTTCTAGAACTAGGGATTTTTTTTCTCATAGATCTTCTGCTAGAAGTAAGGATTCTAGTGAACCTCTTCAAGAACCCACTATTGATGAGATTGTACCCGCTGAACTTTCCTTCTCTACTGATCGAGGATTGATTAGAAATCAAGTTACATCTATGAATTCTCATGATCGTGCTGATGTTTATCCTTCCTAAATTACTGAGGGCTTGATTTCTCTTGTGCGAAGAGAATGCCATTGGAAATCCGATTTCCCAATTTTAGTCCCTAATGCAAATCAAAGGATCACTTCATACAAAGCTGGTTATTCCTTTGTTTAGCAATATCCCTTTACATTAGGCTTCAGACCACCTATTGATCCAGTCATTATAGAATTTTGTCGTTTCTTTAATGTTTGCTTAGGATAGATTGTTCCTATTTTATGGAGAGACGTGGCATGATTACGATACTTGTCGGGTTTCACCTCTTTACCCTTTTCCATTTATCACTTAATTCATCTATATTCCCCAAGTTGTTTCGTTATAGGGTATTTACTCTCGTGGCCAGGAGTAAAAGGGTTTTTGTTAGCCCTAAAGATGACAAGGATCGTGGTTGGTATGCCCATTTTGTTGCTGCCCTGACAAAAGGTTTAGCAAGTGAAGAGAATATGCCTTTTCCATAAAAATGGAATGTTGCACGTTAGTTTTTTTTAACCTTCTTTTTCTTTTTCTAATGAAGATACAAGAACTTACAATCTCGTGACTGTAAAAAAAATTTCTTTTTCAGCAACCATGGAAGCTATTGAGGAGATTCCATACTTCTATGATTGGGTAGGAAAATTTTTGAATGTTGCTACTATGGAAGGAAGTTCTTGGAAGTACTTTTATAATAGGTTTGGTTGGAAAGTGAAGACTCGTGCTATCATTCCTTTCAATTTTTTTCCTTGCTTCCATATTTACTTGAAAATTTACTAACTTCTTTCTTCGTTAGGGTTTCCCATTTACGGTGTTAGTGCCACATCTATTGCTGCTTCAAGACTTTCTCTGCCTATGTCTTAAGAGATGATTTTGAAATCCTCATCAAAGATAAAAGATGATAAGACACACAGTTCCGAGGGTGAAGAGGAACAAGAAGAGGTCTCGTTAGTTCGTAGGCCTCGGGCTAGGAGACGTGTTATTTCAAATAAGGAAGCCACTCCTCCTCCAAATTTAGTTCCCATGCACGAGCCCCAAGGTACCACTTTGGTGAGCCCTGACAAAGAGATGCCTATCGTATCCTGTGACTCTATAGAACATCTTTTTCCTCATGGGTTTGATAGTGAAGATTTTTGCTTTGTTTCTAAGAAAGCGTCTCTTTCCTCTTTCCCAGTATCTATTCTAGTTGATCTTCAGTTCCTCGCACTTGTTGTTGCTGCCACTGCTCCGCCGTGGCTGTTTTGACCCCCTTAACTGCCTATACTGTTACAATCTCTCATGTTGAAATTGGTTCTTCCAGTAATAGTAGGGTAATGAAAAAAGTTAATATCAAAGTCCCTAAGGATGGTAATCTTCTGAAGAAATATGGCCAAGCCGATGCATGGCTAAAACTGTTGATTAGCCCAGTTGAGAAGTCCAAATTGGAAAGCCACAGCTCTTTAACGTGGATGAATGAAATTGTCCATTCATCTTTGAAGGTATAAGCATTAGCTTTTTATTTTGCATGTGACTTTGTTTTCATCTGTATTTGGTAATCACATTTCCCTTTTCCTTGTGTAGACCAACCTAGATGAAGAGGATCATCCATACTGAGAAATTCATGAATGACTATCGCACCGAAAGGGACAACTGGAAGGAATAGTTTGAAGGTCTTTAGCTTGAGAATGATGTTTTAGATGAGGAGAATTGTACCTTGGATTTGAAGGTGAAGGTAATGGAAGAATCGTGGATGATTAAGAAAGTCTCTTCCGGTCAAGTGGGAAAGGATAAAGACTTCTTCGAGTCTTCATTTGTCGAGCAACTTTCCAAAGCCACTGAAGAAATTAAAGGTTTGAAAGAACTGTCGGGGGCTTGTTCAAATGCTCGCCCAAACTCAGGAAGATCTTCGTGTGTTTTCTAACAAAGTTCAGTTCTTAGATAAGTCACTCGCCCCCTTACAAGTTCCTTATGATGCTGCTTTGACTTGAAAGGAAGAGTTAAGGGCCAAGATTGAGCAGTGGGAGAGGGATTATGAATCCCTTGAGGACAAAACTACTGTTGATGTTAGTAGGTCTTTCTTGAACATGCGCCTCGAAACTTTAATGGAGGCAAGCCAGGAAGGCTTTGACTTAGCTGCTAAAATTGCAAAAACTAAAGAAACTATTGAGAAAACTCAGCAGAGTCAAAACTTTTCTTCACCTGAGGTCGACATTCTCGTGGGTGATGAACTTACTCTTGGTGAAGCTGATGTTCAAAACTCTTCTGCTCAAGTTGAACCTCCTGCTGCTGATGATGCCATCTTGAATCCTTCTGATTATACTGGTTCAGAGCTTGCCCATAATGTAAGTTAAATTGAAAAGTTTGCTGTTTTTTTATTGGTGGAATATTTGTAAAGTTTACCCCTGTTCCATTTTGGGGTTTAGTTTCAAATATTTAGGTTGGAACTAAGTTTATACTTAGCTTTAACCAAGTTTATATCATATTACTTTCCGAGTTTTGTTCAACTCTTATAAAATCTTATGTAGAGTTTCTGTTCTACTCTCTTATTGGTTTACCCTAGTCTTATATCGGGGTTTGAAGACAAATGTTTGCCTTATGTTTGCGAAGTTTGATATATAATTTTCGGCTTTATTTCTTGCCTATTTTTATATTTGGGTTTTTGTTTCACCCTTTTTTATTTAACTTTGCATTATAAGTTCTTCAATGCTCCGTGACATTTTTATTAAGCACGAATTACAAAGAGGGCCCTTTTACAAGACACTTAATGAAGAAGACGTCTCAACTTCATATTGGTGTAAACATATGAAAGAAGAAGTAGGAACATACACATTTCTTTGAATAATTTGAAGAAGTTTTGTAATCTTGAACTTTCAAACTGTATACTTTACATGTATTCAAGTAACATCTACAACTCTTTCATAACTCTTTTTTTATAACAGATTTTACACAATTCAGGGTTATTTCTTGTAACCCATGACTAAATATTGCCTTTAACCTAGATAGTCGCAAGATTTTGTAATTTACATCTATGAGTGTATACTTGTTCATAGTTTTTTTATCAGGCTTGCGTTTTTGGCTCTTGATTTGCTCTTAACTTTCGATTTGTCAGGTAGATTGCCTCAGGCTTGACTCGAATTCTGACTTTTCTAGTCTTCTTCGCCTTCCATATATATATATATATATATATATATATATATATATATATATATATATATATATATATATTTCCCTAAGTGTTAAAGCTTTGAAGTATAAAATCTAGAGCAATTGATTATTCTTTCCATGTGGTCCATTTTCCAAAAAGAAAAAACATACGGGACTCGAAGGTATATTTTTAGATGATGACTGTTGAACTCTTTTTATTTCCATCAGAAAGGTTGTAACCCAAACCGGAGATAGTTTTGCATCCCGCATGTCTTTTAGGTCTAAAATCATCATCTTGTGTGAGCTAGCTTTGTGACTACAATCTAAAATGGTTAGTATAACTAAAAATAAGTAAATCTAAACCTTGCATACACGATACATAGCCGAGGGTTTTCCCTTTCAGAAGTAATACTTCTTCAAATGAACATCATTCCAAATTGATGGGAGTACTTTATAGTCCATTGTTTCTAATTCATATGCACCCTTTCCAGCAATACCTCGAATCCTGTAAGGTCCTTCCCAATTTGGACTCAATTTTCCTGTATTGGCTGCTTTTGATGATTGAAAAAAAAAATTTGAGTACGAATCCCCAATCTTAAAGTACCTAAAATCCCCAATATCGAAGTACCTAAGATGAGCTTTCCGATTGTAATATCGCTCAATAATTTGCTTTTGCGGTGCCATCCTTATCAACGTTGTTTCTCTCCTTTCTTCAAGCAAATCGAGATTTATTCGCATATGTTCCTCATTTGATTCTTCAATTTCTTGGGGGTGTATCTTGTACTTGGTTCACCGATTCCAACTGAAATTAAGGCTTCAACGCCATACACAAGCGAGAATGGAGTCTCTCCCGTACCTGTTTTGCTACCGTGCGGTAAGCCCATAGGACTCTTAGTAACACTTCTGGTCATTTTCCTTTTGAATCCTCTAATATTTTCTTTTGGTTATTAATAATAACCTTTTTTTTGTTCATTCATCTTATCCATTGGCCACAGGATCACAAGGTGTTGAAATTATCCTTTTAATCTGCCAGCTCTGAATAAATTCTATGATTTTCACACCTATGAGTTGCGGACTGTTATCATACACAATTTATTTTGGAACTCCAAACCGGCATATGATGTTTTACCAAACAAAGTCTCTGACTTCTTTTTCCCGTACCTGTTTGAAGGCACCTGCTTCTACCACTTGGTAAAATAATATATTAGTACTAACAAAAATTGTACCTTTCCTTTGGTTTGTGGTAGTGGACCCACGATATCCATCCCTCACTTCATAAAAGGCCACGTTGTAATAACTAGATGTAATAACTCTGATTGGCGATTCACGTTGTTATCATATTGTTGGCATTTGTCGTATTTGGCCACAAAGTATTTTGCATCTTTTTCCATTTTTGGCCAATAATATCCTGGTCTAATTAGAGTTTTTACCAAGGACCTTCCTCATGCTTGATTTCTACAGTGTCCCTCATGTACTTCTTTTATCACATATTTTGTTTGAGAAGGTCCGAGACACCTTTCTAAGGGTCTATGGAACATTTTTCGATACAGGTAGCCACGATCCAAGCAATAGCGTGCAGTTTTTTGTTAAAGTGCTTGAGCCTTTTTCTTATCTTCAGGTAGAATCTCATACTACAAAAAATTAATGATCTCGTTTCTCGAATCCCAACTTAAATTATTAAAATTTACCTCTCTTTTGTCTTGATTGAGTGCTGAATGGAACAAATGTATTACCGAAATGTTGTCTTCATTTGTTACTTCTGCAGCAGATGCGAGATTCGCCAGCACGTCTGCTTCAGCTCTTTCTTCCTTGGGTATTTGCACGATTTTCCAAGATTGGAATTATCTGATTAAATCTAATACCTTTTCCAAATATTGCTGAATCCTCGCCTCTCTAGCTATATAAGTCCCCTACATTTGATTAACTACAAGCTACGAGTCGCTCTTGATTACAGCCTGCTCTATTCTGAGATCTCGTGCTAATTCTAGACTTGCAATTACAACTTTATGTTCTAAATAATGGGATGGCACTTTATGGCTTTCCTTATAGTTTCTCCTGAAGGTGGGATTAGAACAATGCCAAAACCTGCTCATTTAACATTTGAAGAGCCATCAGTAAATAGGTCCAAGTATCCGGATTAGACCCGTTGGATACCTGCTGTTCTTTTTCTGCTTCTGTTACTATTCCTGAGTTGAAGTCTGCCAAAATATCTGCTAGAACCTATGATTTTATCGCAGTTCTAGGTTAATATGTGATATCATATAAACTTAGTTCTATAGCCCAGTAGGCTAATCTACCTGATAGTTCTTGCTTATGCAATATATATCTTAAGGGGTGGGCGGTTACTACAGAGTTAAGGTGACATTGAAAATAAGGCCTCAACTTCCTAGATACCATGAGTAGTGCTAAAGCACGATTTTCTAAATGAGGATATCGAGTTTCAGCATCTAATAAAGATTTTCTAACATAATAAATTGGAGATTGTTTACCATTGTCCTCTCGAACTAACACTACACTTACTGCCATTTCTGACATAGTGAGATAGTTGAGTAGCCTTTCTCCATCCTTCGGTTTAGCCAGTAGCGGTGGTTTTGACAAGTACGTTTTTAGAATTTTGAGTGCTTGTTGGCATTCCTCAGTCCATTTAAATTGGCTTTGCTTTTTCAACACTGAAAAGAACTTAAAACTTTTCTCCGAAGATTTAAAAAAAACCTTCCCAATGCTGCTATCCTACCTGTCAACCTTTGTACCACTTTTTTGCTCGTGAGTATATCAAGTATTTCTTCAAAGGCTTTAATCTGTGCTGGATTTACTTCAATTCCTCGGTTAGAAACAAGGAAACCTAAAAGCTTACTTGAAGACACGCCAAATGCACACTTTTCAGGATTTAACTTCATATTGAATTTGCGGAGAATCTGAAATGTATCTGACAAGTGTTGGATGTGATCCCCCGCCTGTGTTTACTTGACTAGCATGTCATCGGTATAGGCTTCCATGGTTTTTCCAGATATTCTTGAGACATCTTTGTTACTAACCTTTACTACGTCGTTCCAGCATTCTTTAGGCCGAAAGGCATAAATTTATAACAATAAGCCCCCCTCTATCTAATAAAAGAAGTTTTTTCCTAATCTAAAGGATCCATTTTTATCTGATTATATCCTAAATAGGCATCTATAAAAATCAACAACTCATGTCCTGCGGTAGCATCAATTAGTTGATTTATGTGTGATAAAGGAAAAGAATCTTTAGGGCAAGCTTTATCAAGTCAGCATAGTCTACACAAACTCGCCATTTACCATTCTTTTTGGGCATCACTATAATAGTTACTAGCCAATTAGGATATTTTACCTCTCGGATAGACCCGATTTTTAAAAGCTTTTGTATCTCATCCTGAATCACCTAGTTTTTGAAGGATACTTGCTTCCTTTTCTTCTGTTTGACATGTGGATATGTTGGATCTTCGTTCAGCTTATGGGTTCATCACTTCCGGTGGGATACCTATCATATCTGAATGCGACCAAGAAAAGCAATCTGCATTAGCTTTTAAGAATTCAATTAACTTACCTTTCATCTCTGAGATCAGGTTGGTTCCGATGTAAATTTTTCTGTCTGGCCAACATATAAAGATCATCACCGCTTCGAGTTCCTCAATATTTGTTTTGATGTTTTCATTCTCTTCTAGCTCTTGAATAGTATCAGGCCTCGAGTCCACATCCGTTTGTCCATCTCCAGTTGAGTTTTTTGTTATTAAATCCTTATCTGAATTCTGTAAGTAATATTTTTTGTCTACAACGTTGCTTTTTATGATTTAATTTGCCACTACATTGATGCTTCTAGAAGCTTGTTAATCACCATGGATTTGTCTAATTCCCCATTGTGAAGGGAACTTAATAACCTGATACAAAGTAGATGAAGCATCATCCATCTCGTGAATCCAAGGTCTGCCGAATATCATATTGTATGCTACGTCCATATCTACCACTTGAAATATCGTATCTTTAACTACTGTGAATGTGGTGAGCACTATCTCCCCTTTTGTAACAATGCTTGAATTTTCAAATCTAGATAAGGTATTTGCTTTGGGTACCAATTTGTCATCAGTTTGCATCTTGTTTACCACTCTTAAAAGAATGATATTTATGGAGCTACCTGGATAAATCAAAACTTGTTTCACATTAGTATCATGTACAAGTAAAGATATTTCCAGTGCATCATTGTGTGGTACCATCACGCCATCTGCCTCTGCATCATCAAATGTTACACTATCTCCTTCCATAACTTGGCGAATTTGCTTTCGTGGGAAATTGTGACTTTTGACACTTTTTTGCTACCGTAGATGTCACACCGTTGACCTACTCTCCTCCGCTTATAATGTTAACTGTTCTTTTCAGTGACAGAGGTTTTGGTGGCTCATGTATATTCTTAATATATGCTTGCTTACCCTTTTCACTAAGCAAATCTATTCAATAGCCTTGTTTTAACAAGTGCACTGCTTCACCTTGTAGTAATATGCAATCTGTTGTTTTATGATCATAATCATTATGAAACTCGCACTAGAAATTTGGTTTGTTCTGCTAGGGTTCAATCTCATTTCTTTTAGCCACCGCACCTATTTCCCATACTTCTTAAAACAGCGACCAATTAAGATATGCTAATATTAAAACTGTAATCACCAATCTTTGCTTTTGTACTAATGTTGATGTCATGTGTATCTCGCTCCTTTCAAAACTTGGATTACGAAATCACATCTCTGTCCCTTGATCTGGAACTATACCTTGAGTTCTTTATTTAGAATGTGAATCCCTTCCTGCTAGTCCCATGCAAGGATCATACCTGTTCTTACCGGACCTTTTTTCAGTTTCTGGTCGGCTCGAACTTGTTCTTTCATCTCTCTGTGACTGAGTGATAGTATCTTATTCTATCAGCAGCTTCGTGCTATACCTATTGTAAACATCGTTCCAAGTTGTTGCAGGGAATTCTCGTGAACTTTCTTTGAGTCTCATTGTGTCTTATGAGATTTTTCCATTTAAGTTACTTTCAAGGGAGATAGCCGCCCAATTATCCAGTACACGCGTTAGCATTATCCTTTCACACTGTAATCTATCCACAAATTCCCTGAGTAGTTTCATATCTCCTAGTTTTATTTTGACGATGTCATCCATTCTCTTTTCAATTTTTTTAGCTCCGGAGTGTGCTTTTATAAATAAATCTACAAGCTTAGAAAAAGAATCAATAGAATTTTTTTGGTAAAAGAGAATACCATGTTAATGCTCATTTTGTGAGTTTTTCACCAAATTTTTTTACTAGCACCGACTCAATTTCTTGCTTGGTCAAGTCATTGCCTTTTACGCCAGTTGTAAATGCAGTTACATAATCTCGTGGGTCAGTTGTCCCATCATACTTTGGAATATCAGGCATCTTAAACGTTTTTGGAATTGGCAAGGGAGCGACACTTGGATTCCAGGGCTGTTGAGTATATTTCTCAATGTCCACTCCTTTAATCACGGGTGGCACACCTAGTATCTGCTCTATGTGATCTTTCTGCTCCTTGGGCAGTTTTCGCAAAGTTAGAACTAAACTTTGTAAATCAAATTATTTGGAGTACCTGACATTCCATCACGAGATTAGCTAGGAGTTCCTCCACTACCTGAATTAACAAGTCCCGAGCGTAGATTATCGATGGTTGCGATGTTATTCGGAAGTGGAGTTGGTAGTACAATTAGCAACCCACTAACAAAAGCTTGAAGAGCATTGTTGACATGTTCTGTAATTAGTTACTTCAATGCATCTTTAGCAGTTTGATCGTCCCATTGTTGATTATTCACATGCGATGTTGATCTTTCAGGTGACCCTTCTCTAGAGCGTTTATAAGAATTTTGGGGTGAAGAGATTGGAGTTTCATTCTCTTGTTGATTCTATTGGTTCAGTTGGTTTCGCTGATTCTGTTGGTTGTGTCGTTGGCGGTCAACATGATTTTTTGACAGAAAAATGAATTTGGAAAGTTAAAAGATTAGAAGATTCCCAGTAACAGAACCAAATTGTTTAACCAAAGAATTGGATTCTCAGTCAAAGCCTATTTTTAGAAGTACTCGGGCTACTGATAATCATGAAATTCTATATTCTCTCAGTGATAAGAAAGAAAATTAGAATATGAAATAACAAAGTAATCGATAGAAGGCAAAAGAAAGTAATTGTATTCCAATAATAATCATAACGTCCATTTACAAGTGAAATCCATTTCCCTTATATAGGAATCTACAACTACAACATTTCTTCCTTTTATAACTAGACCATTATTAACATAAATGATATTAATGAGATGTTATAATTGGCAATCGTAACTGTTCATGAAGATTCTATAATGTTTATGATCATTCATGCACATTAATTGACAATTCATGAATCTTCCTTCTTTACTGTCTTGATTCATTCTGTTGGTGTCTCTTCATACAGTGATTCAGACTCAAGCAACCGTACCACTTTTATCTCATGGGTGATTTGCTCGTACTTATCACGAATCATGCCTCTTTTAATATATCTCTCTAGTTGTCGCTTTCTTATTGATCCACGTATCTTGCCATATCAGTCACTTATATAAATCCACGTGTAATATTTATATTTACCAATACATATATGGCGATGAATGATTACATGAACAAGCAGATAATATTTTCTATATACGGGTAAAATTGGGGTAATGCGTGACCCGATTTCCCAATGAAGAAGATGGAAGGAGGGCACCAACATACAAGTATAAAATCGAGGCTGGGAGCCTTTCGTACCAAAAACCCATAAAAGGCGAACAATGGGCTCATCGCCGGGCATGATAAGGTAATTCTCCCTAGACTAGAAATGATCTCTTGAACCTTGGAAATATAGCAAACGGTTGCACATGACTAACAGAGTGTCGTGATATCCATACCTAACCGGATATCATGGCGCAAATCTCGCTCGATGTCAATTATAGATCAGTAATTGACGAGAAAGAGAGATTTTTGCCTTTTTTACATTAGTACTAGGAATGAAACCTCCTATTATATAAAGGGGAAGTTTTTCTTTGATAACACACTATAACACGCAAACCAAGGCAATACAATTTCCTTTCACTGCTTTCTTAGCTATAGCAAAGCTATTACTTTACTGTTTGTTATCTATTCACTATTAGCTGCTAACCGTGGGTCCGATCGATTATCAAATTACTGTTCAACCTAAGTTCGAGTTGGGCCTTAATATTACAATTGGTTTGATTATTCATTTTGTCTTTCACTGTTTGTAGAATCGTCTATCCATTTTAAGGATAAATAGTGTGGTGCCCACCGTGGCGCTAAAGATAATAGTGGTGATTTGATACAAATCTCCATAACACACTCTATTTTATGCTTGCTCTTTAAAGTCATAATTTTAGGTCGGTTAAAAATGTCAAATTTTCAATCTGTCTACTTGAATGTTGACGTGAGTCTAGCCATCATGGCAAAAACAACAATCTGGTGCCTAGCAATGATGTGCCTTCTACTGATCCCAATAGAGTCCCATTCACCGATCCGGTCGATGCTAACTCACAGGTGGCTATCGATGTCAACCTGCCAACTGATCTCGAGAACAACATTCACGGGGGACCGCGACCAATAGCTCAAGAACGCTCGAAGGCGAAGGTGATGAGGTTAGCCTTCAATTAATCTTCAAAATGTTGCAGGCTCAACATGAGGCAATAACACTACTGCAGAATCAAAGTCATACCCCCAACAGAGTTGAGCACGAACTATTTTGGTAGAACATATGAAGGAATGAGCAGATCACCGAGAGACCAGGTAAAGGGGAGCTCGGGGTCAACCCCTAAGCATGTGACCTCCTATATATGCGTCATCAAAGGGAACGACTTGGAAGATTATGAAATCGAGTCAGTGTTACTAAAGAAGTTCGGGGGAAACTCTGTCAAAAGGAGCAATGATATGGTGTCACAACTTAACACCAAATTACATTAATTCGTTCCTATGCTTGCAGATGCTTTTATGAAGGCCCATGTCGGGGCCATCATGGTCAAAACCAAAAAATTAGAACTTTTCAAGGTTAAACAAATAGATAACGAGATGCTTAGGGATTTCGTGTCAAGGTTCTAGATGGAACAGATGGACCTACCTTCGGTTGCCGATGATTGAGCCGTTCAGGCATTCATTGAAGGACCTAACCCTCAAATCTCCTTAGCTTCGCAGTATCTAAAACAAAATTAGGTAGAGTACCTGGCGATAACTTGGGTAGACTTCCACAACAAGTACCATTCAAAAATCAAAGTCGAGGATGACCAACTCGAAGCCCTTTCTGGGTTTGTTTATCTTGTCATAGTCGACGACATGTCTAAGATATTTGTCGATCATGAATTGATGTTGCTCCGAGATAGGTACCAACCATACAACATAGATCAAAGGGGAAACGATTTCGGGTGTCACCCCACAAAGAACAAAAAGAGAAGCGATCGAGGGCCCAATAGCCGAGGTCTGATGAGAAAAAATGGTTTCGACATACCACTCGGGGATATGGAAGCACCATGATTATCAGAGTACAACTTCAATGTTGATGCTGCCAGCATCGTATCAACCATCGGGTGCATCAAGGAAACCAAGTGGCCTCGACCATTGCAATTCGACTATTCAAAGAGATCCTAAATTGATGTGTAAGTATCATGGCACTCATGGCCGGGCGTGATAAGATAATACTCTCCGGACTCAAAATAAACTATTGAACCTCTGAGGTATAGCGCAAAATTACGCACAAATAACTGAGGCGTGATATTCGTACCTAATTGTAGACATTTGATTTTTGACCTTCTCTGAGATTTCACCCATTTTAACATTTAAATATTTAGTTTCGGCTGAATATCGATATTTTAATTAGTTTTGACTCTTTTACTTTATTTTATTAGAAAAATAAAAATTACAAAAATATTTCCTCTTTTTAGTTGCTTTTAGTTTATTACTTTTCGTAAAACTAAAAAATGCAAAAAATAGTACCTTATTTTTATTTTAGTATGATACTTGAAAAATACCCAAAAATAGGTTTGTTTTAACGGTTAGTCTTATTTGAATAGTTATTTTATTTAAGTAGAATTAATTAGTAAATAAGGTGGTATTGTAGTCTTGTTCACGGAGAAACAATAAAATTTGGGCTTAAACGACCCATTTTTAGGCCTAATTTTCAAACCTAGCCCATAACAACCCAAGCCCAATACCCCTAAAACCCTAGAAAAAAGATTTAAAAACAATCCTAGACCTAAAATAGGAATCAACCGCAACACACCATGGGACTCTTCATCTTCCTGATGAGGATCTAACAAAAACCCTAGAACACCAAAAACACTCCAAAGCATACATTGAGGGAGCCCTAAGACATCAACCGAAAATAATTCAAAAAGAAACAAAACTGCTTCATCTTCTTGAAAAAGAAAACATAGACCTAGTGCTAATAGACTACACAGCAACAATCGTTTCTCATCATCAAAAACAAAAGAAAAACCATAAAAATAATTGGCGTCCTTATCTTCATCAGGACAAGCAGCCATGGTTGCAGATCTCTAGCCTTTTTTTCCGCCAAAAAACTGAACAACAAACAAGCCGAAAACTCCAAATCACCATTTTTGCAAGCCTCCTGCACATAAAGAAGCAGCCACGAGAGAACACTGCTCCCGTCCATGAAACAGAAACTCTCACTCCTTTTCTCCTTCCTCAGGTAAAAAACCATACCCTTAAGACTCCATGAACATCATTCTAGCTCCTCCATGAGTTTCTTCATCAACAACCGCACCAGGCCTAACCCTAGAAAAGTTATAACCCCAACCGTTCCTGCTGTTTGACTCTCAATCTTCAGCATCTCCTTCATACACTAGCTGACACTTTCTTCTTCCAAACACTAACAGCAGCTGCAGAACACCAAAACCTGAAAGACTACTCGATCCAGTATATCTTTCCCGAGTTTCTATTTCTTGACGTCGATTTCGATTTTGATTTTTGCTTTCAAACTCATGGAGTTCATGTGAGTTTGAACGTTGTTTTGTTCTTGGGTTGATTCAAGGTCTTTGTTCGTGATTCGCCGTCTGAGGTTCGAATTCCGTTCTTGCTTGTTGATTTTAAAAAAATCAAGGTTTAGTTCATGTATCTCACTCTTCATTTCAAATGAAGTTAAAATTTGATTGATTATCTAATTCGTGTTTTCCTTGTTGGTCTATGTTCTAAAATGAATTTGACCTTAGTTTGTTTGTCAGATTCTTGATGTATTTGTTCTGCTTGTTACTCTTTGTTGTTGGCAATGACATTATTTCCGATCTCACTTTCCATACTTGTAGTGAACATTGTCAACATATCCTCTTCAAAATTGGCAACAATGTTCTACATGTAAAACAGGGTTCAGATAATGCTGGAATGTTGCTCAACATAGAGAAGATAAAGGTTGAGTCACTTCAGTTGCTGCCTAGTTCTCTATTCAGAAATAAGTGAATTGATTCCTTAGTACTTTCTAGCAGTATTAAGATTAAACTGTGTAAATGATATTTGATAATGAATTTATGTTGGAACAATATTTGTTGGGTGTACATTTCATGTGACCTGTACAAAATTTTGAATAATAATAATAGAATGAAATGTGTTGTAAATAGGGGGTGCATTTTATGTGACGCAGTTCGCAAGTGTATGACGATCATGAATTTTCCTCAAAATATTAAAAGCGGTTGAAGGTTAAAAAATGCACGTAGGTTTAAATGTGTAGTTACTCAGATAATTAGGCCAATATTAATGGTTAAGCTATCGTGCTAAAACCACGAAATTCGGGAATGCCTAACACCTTCTCCCAGGTTAATAGAATTCCTTACCCGAATTTCTGTGTTCGCAGACCATAATAGAGTCAAACTTTCCTCGATTCGGGATTTTAAACTGGTGACTTGGGATACCATAAATTATCCCAAATGGTGATTCTAAAGAAACAATTAATCACGTTTCGATTGTCACTTAAAGTGAAAAAAAAATCCCTTATATCCTTTCGGGTAGTAAAAATGAGGCATGACAGCTCTGGCGACTCTGCTGGGGACAAGAACCGAGAACCTCTGGTTCAGGGTTCAAAATTCAAGCTTAGAATAATTGTTATAGTTGGCTTTTATTTATTATCTGATTTTTGTATGTTTGAGCCTAATGTGCTACTAGCCACTTTTTACCGCTTTGATATTGTTTGGACTGTATATAAATTGTTACGAAATCCTCCTCTCTCTAAGTCTTCTAAATCATCTGGGAAGTGTGCACTTCGTATAACTTCTCTTCTATTAGAGTCATTCCAATTTTAGTACAAGGTTCGGATAAGTTGTAAAGCCGATGAAGCTTCTGTATTCCCGGTACACTGCCCCCTCCCGGCTCGAGTTATCCGCTCGGGTAAGCCAGGTCTAGCACAAATAAACCGAGGTTTTTAAACCTAGAATAACATAGCCTCATATCTGTTGATACCCAATTTTTCTCTATGTATTTTGCACTCAAAATATTTTTAAAGTAGCATGTGTATACATATATAAACATGCCCAAAAGTTTTGGTATTTTCCACTAATTTTTAAAGATTTTTAAAATTGATTTATTACTCATTTTGGCATTATAAAATCAGTAATTATTTCCAAAAAATTATCCTTTATGTGATTAACCTATTTTATTCTCATATTTAAACCAAGATATAATTAAAGAAATTTTTTGTATATTTTTATGAATTTATTTGATATTTTTAAAGCTAAATTGCATATAATTGCAATTATAGCCTATTTTACGATTAATAATATTTTGCAATTATAAAAATATTTCCAGTAGTTTTGGATTGATATTTATATATTATTAAGTGGTTCAGTGCTTTTAATTTGATTTTAAATTCATTAGTGATATTTTATTAAATAAAAGGGAAAATTGGCCATTTAACATCTAGCCCGTTTTATTTCAACTGTAGCCCAACTTTCTTTCAAATTTTTACCTCAATTTAACCCCAATTCTGTCCCAAAATTAAACTACCCAATTCCTAAATCACCCGACCCACGACCTAATTTATTTAACCAAACCAACCCCCACTCGATCTAAGCCGTTGATCAACCAAGATCAACGGCCCAGATAACCCTTACCATAATTAAACCCTCCCCAACTACCCCCTGACCCCTCATTTTTGAGTCCTCTATCTCTCTCTGTATTCGTCTCTTCCTCTCCTCCTTCTCTCTATAACCTTCTGGTTCTTCTTTTTCGATGGCTTTCACCATCTCTCCGACCACCTCCAGCCTGACCCCTTTCGACCACTAGCCACCTTGAAGCCTTATCGCATCAGTTCCCTTTGTCCTTGAGACCACATGGGTCTTCACCATGACAAACGGTCACCAAAGCTTCGCCTAGGGTTGTTTCCGGCCATATCCGGCCTTATTGCGGTGCATCCTAGCCTCTTGAGTCTGATTCTTGCCTTCTCCGACTCCGATCGGGGACTTTTCCAAGCCTTTCTCATCCTAGGGTTCCTCTGAAACCCTAACCCTTCGAGGTTTTCTCTGATTTTTTTAGATTCGTTATGTATCTATGCTACACTTGAGTTTTCAAATGATTTCCCTAAATTTTCTTTTGAAAATTGCTTTCAAAACCCTTCTTTTCCGATTTACGGTTTTCTAGAAAGTGTTTAAGTGTTGTATGATTTTTCTTCTTTATTATTTGTGTTGTTTCTCTTACTGTGTTTCCTATGTCATGTTCTTACTTGCTTTCTACTGTGTTCTTATACTTTTCTTTTGCCATATTTTTGTATGTTCTTTTACTGAGTTTTATACCCCGGCTTGAATGTTCTTTATTGTGTTTTCTATGTTATGTTCTTGTATATCTTTCTACTGTGTTTTCTATGCTATGTTCTCGCATGCTTTTTCTCTATGTTCTTTTATCTTCTTCCTCTATGATTTGATGTGTTTCTCCTACTGTATCCTTCTACTATGTTCTTAAATGTCCTTGCAATTTTACCGTGTTTAAAGTTTTCTCCTAAAAGACCTGTTTAAGCATGTGTTTATTCTACTGATTCCTCTACTATCAGTTGTTCTCTCATTATGCTTCGAATTAGCTTCTTCACTCTGTTTGCTTGATATTTCTACTTGTGTGCATGTTTTCACATGAGTTTCTGAAAAGAAATCTCTGAGCCTGTTGCCTCCTCTCTGTATTTTACTCGAGTCAGAAATCCTAGAATTTGGGGGTTTCCTCCGAGTTTGGTTATATGATCAAACTAGGGCTTATTTCTAAGTGTCAATTTTTCTCGTTTGCACATAATTTTGATCCTCATACACTAGACTCTTCTACTGAATGGCATGACAAATTTCTTCATGTTTAACGTGTATGTATGCTTTTTATATATGATGATTCTTTCTTCAAAGAGGTTTTCGAACTAGTGATTGATTCAGAATTCCTTTTTAATAGGTCTAATTGATTGTTACTGATTTTCCTTAAATTAAAACCTTTTCCACTTTTCCAATTTGGTTCATTCGTACCAAATTTTTGATATCTGATTTCCTGGCTGTTAACTAATTTCTTGCCTTATTTGCACAAACCGTGTATTTCAAAAATCATGTCCTTAAATAACCTTTATGTATTTTCCCTCAATTGCATCCTGTGATGGGCCGACCCGTCGTCTCATGTGCTATAGCTTTGTTTCCCCCATTTTATGCTTTTTCATGTTTCATTATCGGTATGTGGTGTGTTA
The DNA here is from genome assembly GCA_026770625.1 of Nicotiana glauca. NCBI lineage: Eukaryota > Viridiplantae > Streptophyta > Magnoliopsida > Solanales > Solanaceae > Nicotiana > Nicotiana glauca. The sequence continues at coordinate 90,606 of MU789309.1, forward strand.
GAGTTGATTTGGATTGGTTTTGATAAGAAATGAGATACTTAGTCTCTTTGAGGAAGGCTTAAGTTGGAAAAGTCAACCGGACGTTGACTTATGAGTTAGAAGGCTCGGATAAGATTTTTGGTGATTCGGTTAGCTCTAGGAAGTGATTTCTGACTTAGGAGTTTTATCGGAATTGATTTTGGAGGTCCGGTGTAGAATTAGACTTGAATTGGCGAAGTTAGTATTTTGGCGAATTCCGGTTGATGGGTGAGATTTTGATCCGAGGGTCGAAATGAAATTCCGAGAGTTGTTATTGCTTTGTTGGGTTATTTTGGATATGTGTGCAAATTTTCATGTCATTCAGACATCGTTTGGTCGGGTTTTTGATCGAATGCGTGTTTCGGAAGTTTTTAAAGAACTTAGGCTTGAATCTGATGAGAATTGATTATTTTAGTGTTGGTTGATGTGTTGTGATGATTGGAACAAGTTTGGGTAATGTTTTAAGACATGTTGGTGCTTTTGGTTGAGGTCCCGGGGGCCTCGGGGTGAGTTCGGGTGGTTAAATGGAGAGTTCTTGAAGTTTGTTGCACGTTCATATTGCTGGCATCAGGTATTTTCGCTTCTATGGAAATGGGCCGCAGAAGCGGTTCTGCAGAAGCAAGTTATAGGTCGCAAAAGCATTTCATGGTCTAGTAGGGTCGTTCTACAGAAGCGGAATGAGGTTCACATCAGCGGGTCCGCAGGAGCGGACGGTTAACCGCAAAAGCGGTTTGGGTCCTAAGAGGGAGTTTCGCAGAAGCAAAATTTGAGCCGCGAAAGCGGAAGTTGAATTTTAAATGAAAATACACAAAAGCAGAAAATTGGCCACAGAAGCGGTCCCGCCTAAGCGGAAGGGGGATCGCAGAAGCGAAAGTCGACTAGTGGCAGAAGGGTTTTTATTGGACATTCCATCCGCGAGTTCGACCATTTTTCCTCCATTGTTGAGCGACCTTCAGAGCATTGGGCGAGGATTTTGAGAATCTTGACTGGGAATCGATTGGAGGTAAGTCCCTTGGCCTAATTATTTAAGTTTATGGTAGAAAAAACATGTAATTGGTGGAAATTCATCAAAAATGGGGTAAGTTAGTGCTTGAGAAATTATAAGTTAAAAATGGAATTTGGAGGGTCAAATGGACTCTGATTTTGGTAAATTTGATATATATATATAGACTCATGGCGAGACGAGGAATCCGGTAATGTGAGTTTTGTAATTTTTTGAGAAGTGGGCCCGGGGCTCGGATTCGACGTGCGTGGGGGCCGATTTGAGGGGCAAAGGCATCGCGAGCGAGGAATTTTACTGATTTGAGGTGAGTAATACTTGTAAATAATATCCTGAGGGTTTGAAACCCTGGATTGCACATCGTAGTGCTATATTGAGGTGACTTGCACACCGGATAGTGGGTGTGGGGTAGAGCATCGCTGGGGATTGTGACTTGGTCCGTCCCGATTGATTAAATTACCGCGTATTTGACTGAAACTACTTGTTATCATCATAATATTTGGCTGACTGCCATGTTTTGGCTTCGTGCCAACTATGTGGATCCTTCAGGGATTGATATCACTGTTTCCGCATTACCTTGCATATTATTGATTTCAGTCCTGAGTTTAAACACTGTTTTTGAATTGTTCAGCCATATTTATAAGATTTGAAACTTAAGCTACATTTTCTGACGTTTTGAGCTGAGAGCTATTACTTTAATATTGCTCGAGTGGCTTACGTGCATGTTCTAGACTGAGGATGGATCGGGCTGCATGCCGCAGCGATGTTATGATGATATTGCGCTTGGGCTGTAGGAGCCCCTCAGGAGTCTGAACCCCCACAGTGAGCGCAAGTACCAAAATGGACCGGGCTGCGCGCCGCAGCGGTCATATGCATTGCACTGCATTGCATTCATGCATTTATTCCTGTTTGTACTATGTGTCATGACATTCAGCACTCTCATTTCATTGGCATCCATGCTACGTCTTGCACTGTTCACCCGACACCCTGGTGTTATTTTGTTAGTGGAGTGCTGTGCCCGAGGGGCTGATTTATGTGCTGGTTTGCACCATCTGCCTTCGCATTCATGTGCTTAACTGTTGGAAAGAATATTTTCAAAGGAAGTTTTAACTGAGCCCAGATATTTTCGAAAGGATTTCACGGTTTTACTGTTTTCTCAAAGATTTGAACTGCCCTATATAACATGATGGAGTGCTTTACGTGTTTTCTTACCGTTCAGTTATTATTTACTTTTATTACTTATTGAGCTGGAGTACTCACTTTACTCCCTGCACCTCGCGTGCAGTTGCAGGTATTGTTCACCCGGAAGCGGGTTAATAGCTTATTGAAGGTATTACTACTGTAGTTAAGCAAGGTGACCGCCAGCGTTCGCGGCACCGGACTTTGTCTTTTGATTTCAGATTTTATTGTTTATATTATTGGCCCTGTAGTTGTGTTCAGACTTCTTTAGATGCTCGTGGTTTGTAACGCCCAGGTCGGGCTGTGTTGGGTTGTAAATATCAGTTATTAATGCCATTAAGTCATATTTATCCATTCATTTATGTTGATTAACCGTTTCAAAAGGGGCATTATTGTACTGTTGGCTGGCTTTGCCTTCACGAGTGGCGCCATCACGACCAGGTTTGGGAATTGGGTCGTGACAAGTTGGTATCAAAGCCTAGGTTACTAGGTTCTTGAGAGGCTGCAGAACGTTTTGGAAAACTTCACTTCCTTGGAATTCTTATCGTGCGTACTTGATTCATCTTGAGATATAACTCTTGAAATTCCTTCCACACGTCACTATGCGCACGTGAGCGCTCAGTATTGTATGTGCCTCTGTGGCTTGTGACTCCCCGATCAAGGGGCGAGATGTGATCTTCGTGAGCTTAATGTTGGGCAAGTTTGGAAGACTTGAGGCTGGATCTTGCCTATGGCTTGAGCACTGAGGTGCTGATCGTGTGATCAAGTGTTTTGAATTTATATTTCTAGTATTGTCCTTATTAGCCGGAATGGCAGTTGGATATCCATGTGATGAGTATGTTAGTGCTGCGAGGTGTATTTATATGACTTGGTAGTAACGAAGAAGTCTGCTGGATAATAGATGAACTGGTAAGTGATTCGTTTCCTATTGTGATCTGTTGTGTAGCCCTGAGTTATGGGCGCGTGAGGAATATTTTCGTATCTCCTAGTTGGGAAATGAGGTGCATTGCATGCGACGGTATGAGTTCAGACTCGGGAATACTAAATGACTGTGTAATGTATATGATGGTGGAAGGAATGCTGAAATACTAAATTGAGGCGAAGCAGGTGGGATATCTCCTGCGGAGTGTTCTTAAGTGGTATGATCCTTATGTGTATGTTAGAAGATCTCATGTGTAATGGAAGGGTACGTGTTGAAATTTGAAAATTTGGGTCGCTTAAGAAAGTGGACTCAATTGGTGTAGAGATGGATGCGAGAAGTGTAGAGGATTACAGTACTAGATGATCTGTGTTGTTTAATATCACTATGGTATTGTGGCATCATTAGAGTAGAAGCATTATGGGTTATTGAGTGTGTCCCGATATATGGCTTCGAGCCAAGTTGGGGAGGTTGCTGGTGATTAGCTTATCGCACGGTCGTGTGCTATGTTGGTTCCGTTTTGAGGTATGCTGCTGGATCAGTCCTGGTTGCAGAAATGAGCCGAGGATGGAACGAGTGAAGCAAAATTTTGATAAAGGTTATGTGGTGCTTCGTACATGTAATGAAATAATAGGATGTCTTGAGCTGTTATTGATGACGAATGCTCAGTGTATATAGAAGGAAGATGTTTGTTTGTATTAGAATGAGATCATATCCTGCGGTGTCAGAGTGCTAATAAGGCATGAGTGGTTCTATTTGTTAAGTCAGGTAATTTGCAGTTTGAATAAGAGTGAATGACTCTCGAGAATGGTTTTAATGTGTTCAAGATTTACATGAGATAATCAGGTGTCTTAAGGTTGTGTATGTGGTTAGATATTGTGTTTTTATTGGGAAAGGTCAAGACTTGTGGTATTTTATGTTGATTATGGGATCCTATGTATCGGTGCCTTGAAAGTCAAGGTAACGAATTCAAATTCGTAGGAAGTTCTTCAGAGTAAAGTATTCTGGAATGTGGTATTTCTGGGCACGGTTGAGAGGGTATTCAGTGGCCTATGGGTCTTAGACAGTGTGGTCTTATGTTCGAATCTCATGTGGTAATCCTGGATTAAGGCATTGTGATGCTACAGCGAGGGAGAGATATCAAGTTGATGATAAATCAGAAGGGATATTAGATAGATGGAATAGCTTGATAGTAGACCAAATCAGTATGGTAAGAATATGGTTGATTCTTGATATGTGTTCTAGGTAATGAGCTTTTACAGGTACCGTGCAGCAAAGCTCTTGAGTTCCGACAACTTGCTTAGCTTTGTTTGGATAAGAGGATTCAGTCATGGCAGATTAGCTTGTGCGAATGGAATTGGGAGAGAGTTCTTGTTGGGTTTTACCGTAGTTCGGAGATGGATATATTTTTTATGGGTATGCCAAGCATGGAATGTGTAATGATTCTTCTTCTAGATGGGATTGACAGAAGGTCTTGGCTAGATGAGTTACAGTTTAGTTCTGAAAAGAAGTTCATAAAATTCTTAGGCTACAGGTAGCCTCAGGTAATCAAGGAAATGGTACTGCTAATTGGAAGTGATTTGACGAGAGTATATGTCTCAGAAGAAGGGTAATGTGATTAGACTGATGATACTTCGGTAGTATTGCGGCACTTTCTTGCTAGATCGACTGCTGATATCTGAGTTTGTTTGATGGCACAGGAGAATTTTAGAATATCTTTCAAAGAATGATTGGGTACTCGAGGTGTAATATGTATTCATACTGTGGAATTTGGGATCAAGTACAATGATTCATGTGCTATATGGAGTTGGGCACTGGGAGTTCTCAGGTTCAGACTGTGTAGCGGTTGTCGATCGTGTGTATTGGTACCGCTAGCGGCTATTAGGATTTGGAAGCCCGAGTAGATCTTTCTTTTCTTGGTATGTTAGATTCTGGATATGATATTAGGGTGTAGACTGGTTGTCTCAGTGTTGGGTTATTCTAGACTATTGTGCTATGGGTTATGTCGAAAAATGCCATAGGTTGCGTGGCGGATGCATCAAATTATGTTCTAGCAGAGTGGTTGCATTCCAAGACCAGCGAATGGCTGGGAAGGATTGCTTTTCTTAATTGGGCCTTCGTGGCAGATGTCAGTGCAGAGGTTTCTACCATTGATTCAGTTCCGGTATTGATAGGCTTTCTCGGATGCATTTCTTGTGGCCGGGCATGTCGCCGGGCGAGATTGTGGATTTTAGTATTTATTTGGTGTCGGGCACTGTATCGTACGGCTCCGGCAGGAGTTATAGTAGTGGGAGGAGCAGCTTCAGGCTTCTTGGTATTGAGTTTGTTGGCAGGCCAATATGGCTACGTATTTAGCTTGAGTTAGCTTGGTTAGTCCCGAGTTGTATTGCTGAGGGATTGGCTGATCTGATCGTATTGAGCTTGTTAGTGATCTAAGGAGATCTGTGCGTTGCTTTTTTGTGCGGTGAGATGTTATGATTTGTTGGATATAGGCACATGTGGTGCGGTTCTATTAAGGATTCATAAAGGACGTCGAGCGAGAAAAGTAATTGAGTGTTTCTTGGTGTATGGAGTATTGGTTATGGCCTATCGGGTTGCGTGTCGCGTGTTATTTGTTTCACCGTGGGTGTAATGTATTGCTTGGTTTGAGACATCAATTTGTGCATGGCTGTCTATTTTGAGCATGGTGACTTGAGGTGCTTCATGTGTAATAGTGTTTGGATAGGATCGCGCATTGTGGCGAGGCCACGTGAAGTTATGAACTTTCGAGGAGGATTTAGGTACTCTATTTCTATGATGTGAGATGGGGTCTCAGCTTTGTGTTGTAACGGTATTGATGAGCTTGAGGTACAATTCTTCCGTTTGAGTCATTTTTCCTGATTTGAGTATGTTCAGACCGTTCCTTAATGGTGCGTGCATTATGCAAGTTGTGGCTTAGGCCTGTATTGAGGTGTCATATCACCAGGGTGGTGTGTTGAATTCGAGGTGATCGTTGGAGTCATTAATGAATGTGAACAGATGTGATTTCAGCTTGTTTGAGGGTTAATATCGAGGTTTGGCCCGGAAATCTGTTATGGTATTAGTCAACAAGGAAGTGGCTTCATGTATGGGTGACCTGAGGAATGGTTACGGTTTATCTCATGTTTTATTTATCGTTGGCAGTATATGAAAGTGATGGAATAAGACTTTAGCTAAATAAGAGGTTTTCTATCGGTATTTGGTTGTTGTGGGTAACTACTGTGAATAGAAGTTATCGTTCGAGTGCTTGGATTATGTGGTATATCATGTGATTTCACGGAGGTTGCAGGTATAGGTTATTACAACTTGTTCGGACTCATTCTGAGTATAGATGTGAGGTTCTGATCATGTGTATGATTTCGGAAAGTGCTATGCGGTCCTACGGTTTATGGTTTGGATGGATCATGAAATTTCATTTATATTGTGTTATCAGACCTATGAGAGATAGGGTGACGAGGGATCACCCCGGGTATATGCTTAGTAAGGTCATTCAGCTATTGGGTTGCTTCTAGTACAACTCTGGGTACGCTCGAGGACGAGCGTTTGTTTAAGTTGGGGAGGATGTGACGACCCGACCCGTCATCTCATGTGTTACTGCTCCGTTTCCCCTATTTTATGCTTCTTCATGTGTCGTTATCGGTATGTGGTGTGTTAGAGTTGATTTGGATTGGTTTTGATAAGAAATGAGATACTTAGTCTCTTTAAGGAAGGCTTAAGTTGGAAAAGTTAACCGGATATTGACTTATGAGTTAGAAGGCTCGGATGTGATTTTCGGTGATTCGATTAGCTTCGGGAAGTGATTTGTGACTTAGGAGTGTGATCGGAATTGATTTTGGAGGTCCGGTGTAGAATTAGACTTGAATTGGCGAAGTTAGTATTTTGTCAAATTCCGGTTGATGGGTGAGATTTTGATCCGAGGGTCGGAATGGAATTTCGAGAGCTGTTGTAGCTTCGTTGGGTGATTTTTGATATGTGTGCAAATTTTCAGGTCATTCGGACATTGTTTGGTCGGATTTTTGATCAAATGCATGTTTGGAAGTTTTTAAAGAACTTAGGCTTGAATCTGATGAGAATTGATGATTTTAGTGTTGGTTAATGTGTTGTGATGATTGGAACAAGTTTGGGTAATGTTGTAAGACATGTTGGTGCTTTTGGTTGAAGTCCCGGGGGCCTCGGGGTGAGTTCGGGTGGTTAAACAGAGAGTTCTTGAAGTTTGTTGCAGGTTCATATTGCTGGTATCAGGTATTTTCGCTTCTGCAGAAATGGGCCGCAGAAGCAGTTCGTGGTCTGGTAGGTTGGTTCCGCAGAAGCGGAATGAGGTTCGCATCAGCGGGTCCGCAGGAGCGGACGGTTAACCGCAGAAGCGATTTGGGTCTTAAGAGGGAGTTCCGCAGCAGCAGAATTTGAGCCGCAAAAGCGGAACTAGAATTTTAAATGAAAATCCGCAAAAGCAGGAAATTGGCCATAGAAGCGGTCCCGCCTAAGCGGAAGGGGGATCGCAAAAGCAAAAGTCGACTGGTGGCAGAAGGGTTTTTATTGGACATTTCATCCGCGAGTTCAACCATTTTTCCTCCATTGTTGAGCGACCTTGAGAGCATTGGGCGAGGATTTTGAGAGTCTTGACTGGGAATCAATTGGAGGTAAGTCCCTTAGCGTAATTATTTAAGTTTATGGTAGAAATAACATGTAATTGGTGGAAATTCATCAAAAATGGGGTGAGTTAGGGCTTGAGAAATTTTAAGTTAAAAATGGAATTTGGAGGGTCAAATGGACTTCGATTTTGGTAAAATTGATATGTATAGACTCGTGGTGAGATGAGAAATCCGGTAATGTGAGTTTTGTAATTTTTTGAGAAGTGGGCCCGGGACTCGGGTTTTGCTAGTTTCGAGATTTTTTCTATATTTCGATTGTTTTTGATTGGGTACTGTCCCCTTGGCATATTGTAATGTATTCGCTCTGATTTTGGCTAGATTCGACGTGCGTGGAGGCCGATTTGAGGGGCAAAGGCATCGCGAGCAAGGAATTTCACCGGTTCGAGGTGAGTAATACTTGTAAATGATATCCTGAGGGTTTGAAACCCCCAATTGCACATCGTAGTGCTATATTGAGGTGACTTGCATGCCGGATAGTAGACGTGGGGTAGAGCACCACTGGGGATTGTGACTTGGTCCGTCCCGATTGATTAAATTACCGCGTATTTCACTGAAACTACTTGTTATCATCATAATATTAGGCTGACTGCCATGTTTGGGCTTTGTGCCAACTATGTGAATCCTTCAGGGATTGATATCACTATTTTCGCATTACGTTGCATATTATTGATTTTAGTCCTGAGTTTAAACACTGTTTTTGACATGTTCAGCCAAACTTCTAAGATTTGAAACTTAAGCTACATTTTCTGATGTTTTGAGCTGAGAGCTATTACTTTAATATTGCTCGAGTGGCTTACGTGTATGATTTGGACTGAGGATGGATCGGAATGCACGCCGCAGCGATGTTATGATGATATTGCGCTTGGGCTGTAGGAGCCCCTCCGGAGTCTGAACCCCCACAGTGAGCGCGGGTATCCAAATGGATCGGGCTGCGCACCGCAACGGTCATATGCATTGCATTGCATTCATGCATTGTTTTTTGTTTGTACTATGTGTCATGAAATTCACCACTCTCATTTCATTGGCATCCATGCTACGTCTTGCACTGTTCACCCGGCAACCTGGTGTTATTTTGTTAGTGGAGTGCTGTGCCCGAGGGGCTGACTTATGTGCTGGTTTGCACAATCTGCCTTCGCATTCATTTGCTAAACTGTTGGAAATAATATTTTAAAAGGACGTTTTAACTGAGCCCAGATATTTTCGAAAGGATTTCACGGTTTTAGTGTTTTCTCAAAGATTTGCAATGCCCTATATAACATGATGGAGTGTTTTACGCGTTTTCTTACCGCTCAATTATTATTTACTTTTATTACTCATTGAGTTGGATTAATCACTTTACTCCCTGCACCTCGCGTGCAGTTGCAGGTATTGTTCACCCGGAAGCGGGTTAATAGCTGATTGAAGGTATTACTACTGTAGTTGAACAAGCTGACCGCCAGCGTTCGCGGCACCGGACTTTGTCTTTTGATTTCAGATTTTATTGTGTATATTATTGGCCCTGTAGTTGTGTTCAAACTTCTTTAGATGCTCGTGGCTTGTGACACCTCGATCGAGCTATGTTGGGTTGTAAATATCAGTTATTAATGCCATTAAGTCGTATTTATCCATTCATTTATGTTTATTAACTGTTTAAAAGGGGGCATTGTTGTTCTGTTTGCTGGCCTTGTCTTCACGAGAGGCACCATCACGACCGGGTTTGGGAATTGGGTCGTGACGCATGTTTTACACAAGTGTTTGATTAATTTTTTCCTTAATTATTTAATACCCGTTTGAGTTAGAATCTCTTAATTAAAGGAAGTCTTATGTAATTGATTTACAATCAGTCTTCAATTAATTTCCTACCTTATTTGTGCCTACTTTCCTCACTATAAATACACGAATCTCTTTCACAAGATAGACGCGAGAACACGATTAAAAAACACACTTCAAACTATACAATTTCAAAATTCTCTTCTGAAAGCATACTTAGAGTATTCTTGCTTCTTATCTGCACTTTGGCTTTTACAAGACTACTGCTTTCCCTTTACTTGTTTCTCTGAAACTTGTATGTCTTAGCTTAATTTTCCCCCTCATCCTAATGTTTTTATTTACAGTCCTTGTATCCATGTCTATTTTATTTGTAAACGTTTAACATCTAGCTTAATATGTCTATATGCTACTGCCTGATTCTCTTTCTTGTGAACATTTGCTCCCTATCCCATTACCCCCTATGTGTTTGTGAGTGGGGACTTAGGGCATGGCAATAAGAAATGTTGTCCATAAACTAAGTTTTGACCCCTAGCCTCTAATCAGGCCAGAGAATGTGCCAATATCTTTCATTGTTTTGCATGCCCTTTGCTTACTCTTTCTTTGTATCCTGCTTCTATTATGAACCCCCATACCACATTCCCCTATGTATGTTGAGTTAAAGTTCATGGCCTGGCAACACCCAAATTGCTGTCCAGGGCTGAACCTGACCTTCAATAGGTCCTAACTCCCCAATTTAAAGCTGACAGGCTGGTCAGATGTGTGCCAGTACCCCAATTGCTGGGTATGACCACCAGCCTGCCATGAACTTGCCTAGCTCTCCCCTATTGCACTTACACTTACTCCTAGACTCTAAATTTTTCCCCCTCCTATGAGCCTTGCCTTGGAACCTTGATCTCCCTCTGAACTTGGACATTTGAGGGATGGCCCTTCCATACTACACTATGATTTTGTAATTGTATTTGGGGCGTAAGTATTGCCTGGAGTTCGTGAAGCTCCTTGGAACTTTGAAACATCCCAAATAAGAGAAAGGCTTTGGAAAATTTGGTCTTTGGAAGTTGGTTTATTATGTCAGACTAGGAGCCTAAATTAGGCTCCCTTGGTTGGAATTTGATTTCTGATGTAATTTACTTTTCTGGATTTATTTAAGTTGTAATAATTTGTAATAACTATGGGGCGTATAGTAAAAATGGGGAGGGTCTTTTATGTTATGCATGCGGAGTAGATATCATGCCTTAGGTTTTTTATTATTTTTTTTTTCTGCAATCACAACATTTTCGTTTATGATTCTGCATATAGATATCCTGCCTATAGGTCATTTTCATCATGCATATATATATCCTTCCTATAGGTCATTTTCATCATACATTCAGAAATCATGCCTATAAGTATGTCATCTACATATAGAAACCATGCCTATAAGTTTATTCACATTTGCATATACACATTAGGCAAACAGTCTATAGGTTAAAATAACAAAAATGCACTCTAGATACCATATCTATAGGAATCCTGCACTTCTATAAATGTTTTAAAATCAATCACGCTTAGAGAGCATGCCTATAGGAATAACTAACTGAATCTGAATCGTCCATCTCGCTTGTAAGTCTAAAATTAGTGATAAATTTGTTTTAAAATCTGCAAAACTTTTGTTTGTTTCTAAAATTAATAATCCTCCTTCAAAATCAGTACGCCTTTTGCATTGTTAGATATCATGATTACAGGCCTCATCTATGCAAACATGTAGGTTATTAATTAACTACACCAGTCTTTAATAATTACAGCCAGCAGGTAGGTCTAATTCGGACTTCTTATCTGAAAATATGTGATAAATCAGCCACCCTTCCTACGTTATGTTTAATTAAAGACCTAACTAGTATCTGAAGTCATGCTATGCATTTTCATTTAAATAAGGAGGCCTGTCTGAGCCCTAACTACTATTTGTCTCCCCCTATTAGACTATATGTTTTGTTTGTCGCCTAGATTTTTATCCTTTCTTAAACTTCTGAAAAGCCCCCAATTCCCTCCCCTTTAGGACTAGTAGTCCCAATGCCTCCAAGATTGATAAGATCGGGACGGGTAGTAGTATGCAATAAGTAACGATACTATTCCGCACTTTAATACCTTAACGGGGTGGGAAAGGGTAGACATGGAAATGATGATTACGCGATAACACCACGCATACGATTGGTTACTGGGTGTTGCGTGGATGATCCATGTATTTCGCAAACCTAGGATACCCTTTTCCTTTATGTAATTATTTTTTTAGATTGTCAATCTTCAGAATTCTGCATTGCGTTTAGTCATTAATAATTCCCCCTATAATTTTTCGCATTGTCCTTTCCTCTCACAAATCTTTCTGCTCATTCACTTCCTTGTTTGATTATTTGTACTCATTACTTGACCCCCATTTTTTGCATTTGGACGTTCTTTTTCTAAATAACTATGAGACCACATAGTCCTTAATTTCAGCATGTTTAGTAACCGTTATACAGACCTACTTGCAGTTTTTATGTGAAATTGTCTTGTATTCTTATTTGCTTTTAAAGTCACAATTGTAGCATGGCTGGGAACCACATTAGTGGATCTTGAGGGGTGCCTAATATCTTCCCCTCGAGATAATTTCTCGCCCTTACCCAAACTCTTGTTCTTCAACTCAAACCCTTCGTAGTGTCCTAATGCACTTAATCATTAGGTGGCGACTCTTCAAACTCCAAAACCCAATTCCCAAAAGGGAAGAGAGTTGTCTGCCCAAATATCGTAAACCCGATTTTGCCTTTAGAGAAAAAGGGGGAATCGATAATGTCTGATCCCTAGTATGAATTTTTGTTGTATCACATGCATTTGACTTAGGGGGCTCAACACAGGGGTTGGGTCCATCTAGGATAGGTGCAACCAAAAATAAAAGATCATCCTGATGCATCCTAATGTGGTACATGTTACAATCTTCAAGGGTTAAAGGGGTCATTTGGCGGACCAATGAGTTTTGAGGGTAAATGAGCAAGAAAAGAGGTTGAAGTATAAACATCAAGCGAGGGGGCCCCAGTTATAATTTTCTTTCACACTTTTTCAAGAAAAAAATCAAACAAAAAAATGAAAATGAAAATATCAAAAAAGAAAAAGAGTTTACACTTTCCCCGTCGTTTGTTTTCGAAAAATAAAAAATAATAAAAAAAGAGAAAAAGAAATTCCAAAAAGAGTTTACATGTTTCATAATTTTTCAAAAAAAAAGATAAAAAATATATTCTCTCTAGATTAGTTGTTTTTGAATTCTCGCCTGTATCCAATCTTCCCGAACTGTGCGTACCTGATTCTCGTCTTTCGGGGCGTGATACATAGGCAACCCATATAAGATCCGGTCTTCCTAGTGAATCTTAGGTTCTTGGCTTTGCGGGGTCTTAGCCAAATCTTGCATATTTTGCCACTTTTAGCCACATAGGTTAATTTTAGCAAAATAGTCACAATCATGTCTTGCATGTGTCCAATAGGAAGGGTTATTGTCTCACGTAGCATTCTAGGTCTTTAACTTTATTTGGTTTTAATTTTTTCATACAGGTGTGGACCTACTTATCGGAGTTTGAGCATGACAGACACCCCGGGACCATCCAGTCAGGATCGCTCATTGAGGAGTTGCTTAAGGAGATTTTTTTTATTTTTTTTTCTTTGAGTATATTTTTTATTTTATGTCGTCTTTTACTTTCTAGTTTTGTTCAGTAATGTCGAGTCTTTTGTTATTGTAATTTCTACTTTGTATTTGGAAAAGTGTACTGTAACTCAAAAATCCTAAAAAAGAGGTTTTGCGTCTTATATTTTTGTTAGAAGTTTTCTTTAGAATAATAATTTTAGAAATAAATAAAAAATATTTTGAGGTGGTTTTCCTTTGGAAATTAATATCTAGAACTCAAAATAAAAATTGTATTTATATTTACTTTAGTATATTAAGACTAAAAATTCAAGAAAAAAAGAGAATTTCCTTTTATCACCTCTTTAAATGTTTTCTTTAAGATATTAATTCCAAAAATCCCAAAAGATTTTCTTTTGAGGTTCTTCTTTGGAAAATTAATGAAAAATGAATAGAAAAAAAATTCATTTTATTTTTTCTATAATTTAAGGACATTGTACATAGAAGAAAAAAAATAACATGCTTTTTCTTCGGTTTATTTTTAGAGTTTCTCTCTTAGGTAATTAAAAAATTAAAATTCAAAAATATTTTTTTTTCATTCCTTGTTTCGAAATCTTTCTTCAGTATACCAATTGAAAATTCAAAATATTTTTCTTTGGTTCATTCTTTAGATTTTCTTCCTAAAAAAAAGAAAGAATCATAAAAATATTTTTCTCTTCCAGAATTTTTCCTTAATAATTTTCCATAGAGTATTTGTTTCAAAACGAAAAAAAGAAGAAGAAAAAATATATGCCCGTTAAGCTTGCTTTTAGAATAGGTTATAGAACAATAACTCTAGATAATTTCAAAAAAAAAGAGTTTTATTTCTTTTATTTCTCTTTTCTCGTCAGAGCAGTCTTTAAGCTAAAAAAAAAAGAGAACGTTTGTTTGTTTCCTTTATTCCCGATCTTCCCGAACTACACAAAGATCTGATTCATGCAGCGTCATGATACGTAGGAAACCTACATAGGATTCGATCGAATCATTTTTTATTAAAAAAAAGAAGGGAAAAAAGAGGTAAAATTACGGGACGTGAGAAATCAGAGGAAAGAAAAGAGCTGTAATCACACAAAAAAAGAAGAAAAATGAGCAAGCCAAGAAGTTCTAAAAAAAGAAAGAAAAGAAAATATTGAAATGAACAAAATTGGGATGATGCCAAGTGACCTTGTAACCCTCGAAGTCATTCTAGAACCGTTAATTGTTGCTAGGTGCATTACACACAATGTGATATTTTTAGCTGTTAAGTGCCCTAATGCTAACAGGATGACCCCATTTTGTTCCTTTTATTATCTTCATTGAACAGAAGGGTGGTTGGTTTGTGGTTTTTAAGTAACTCATCCATACAACACAAGGTCAAAGAGCAAGGTATCCATGGCTAGCAAAGACTTGGACGCAGGGGTTGTTGATCCGTCTAAGGGAATTATTGAATCAAAATATGAGTTGAAAGAAGAGGTCTTAAGGTTGAAATGACAGATGGCCGAAATATACCAAGCCTGGATTAGTGGGCACCCTCCACCATCAGTTCCCACTAACTACACGGAAAACCTTGTCACCTTTCCACCACTGTCACAAGTCTAGGATATCTCCCTACAACCTTTTCACACTCTACCCACCAGAACCACCTCACATCCTGCTCCTTTGACCACTCATGTTTTTGTAGCTCATCCACCTGCTAACTTTCCTCGATCCTTTAGCGAGACTATGTTTAAAATCCCCGATGCCCATCACTATGATCCAGAACCAATTTTCAAAGTCTCGGGTCCATACTCTTACACTACTCATTTTGAGCCTCCCGATAAGACTTCAAAGCCTGCTAAGACAATGGAGCAAGATGAGATATCCAGAAAGCTGAAAAAGTTTAAGATGCCAAAGTTTAATTTATATGATGGGCGTGGTGATCCAGTAGCCCATCGGAGGGGTTATTGTAGTGAAATGAGAAGTGTTGGCAGGAAAATGAGTTTCTGATGGCATATTTCAGCGAGAGCCTGACTGGGGCAGCTTTGGAATGGCATACTCGTCAAGATATCAGTAAGTGGCACACATGGGGTGACCTGGCTCGAGATTTTGTTCGTCACTATCAGTACAATGTGGACATTCTCCCAAACCGTTCCTCCCTATCTCGGATGCAGAATAAACCCAAGGAAGACTTTAGGGAGTTTTGGTTCAGATGGAACGAACAAGTTGCTCGGGTTAGTTCTCCGATTAGTAGAAAAGATGTTGCTAAGCCCCGCCAATGACAGGATCCAGTGGGCATTCCTACTAAAGGTTTTCAACCTCAATTTCGACCTCATGAATATCCTCATACTCTAGATAATCCTCACCAATGCTACTTTCCTCCACCAAATCCCCAAGGTCATACCTTGCATTCCCAACACTCTATCTACAATGCACCGCCATATGCTCCATACCCATGAGACCCATAATGGACTGCACCACCTCTACAAATATATTACCCGCCTCCTCAAGCATATCAACCACCCACCCGAAAGAGGTTCCAACCCAAGATGGAGTTCAAAATGAGAAGGCAACAACAAAGAGAAACATTTTTCAGTCCTATTGGAGAATAATATGTCAGTCTATTCCAAAGATTGAGGAAATTGGACATGTTGAAGCCAATTTAGATAAAAATGTTTCCCCCCTTCCAAAGGATTTTGATTATTCTCAAAGGTGCGCATATTGCTCTAATGCCCAAGGGCATAGCATAGAAAAGTGTTGGAGTCTGAAAAGAGCAGTCCACAAGCTTGTCAATGCAGGTGACATTACCGTGCAAAATACAGATACAGCGGATACTAGCCAAAGTCCATTGCCTGTTCATAATGAGACGCATATGGTGGGTATGATTTGTGTTGAAAAGGAATATGAGAATTCTTCTGAGATCCTCACAAGGACACTTTTCGCAAAGCTTTCAGCGCTATCACTCTCGGTTATGGAAGTTGATCTTAAGAACGAGCCGACAAAAGGGACCCAAAAGCAATTTGCTAAGGCAATGTGATGGAGACTTGTGAAGGTCCTGGCAATATTGATGTGGATCTGTGGCTAAGATGTTGAGCTTGGTAATTGGAAAGATGCTCCTTTATTTGCTAGCCAGGGAGGAGTCTTGGTGGTTTATTTTGTTGTCATTTCTGCTGCCCGTGGTATTTCAGGGTTGTAATCCGGATTTTTTCTTGTGACTCAAACCCTTCTATCATTTTATTTTGTCTAGTTCGTTTATTCATAGTAAATCGTTTAGTATTATCTAGGATCGTTCCAGGGTTGTAACCCTAGTTTAGTTTTCTTATTTTGTTGTTCAAACCCTTTCACCGTTTATCTAATGTAACTTTTTTTCTGTTATTTCTAGTCATTTTTGTTTAGTTCTCTTTCCCTTTTATAGCTCTTTTTATGCTGGCTCTAGTGACATGACATGCACACGTAGGTCTAGACTTGGTCTTAAAATTTAGTTTAATCATGAAGCAATGAAATAATTTTGAAGATGATAGGGACGTTTGAAGGAAATAAGTACAAATTTGGACATTTAGAGATCATTAGAAGCCCGAACGGTGTGAAAGTGGGGTAGATAATTTGGTAAGTTAATAGGATGAAAAGAATTTGTTACAAGGGAGTGCAGCCCATACTATTTGAAGCGAGTAGTTTTGAGTTCAAGTACACCTCAATTTACAAGATAAAGTCAAGGGAGTTTGCTCCAAACTGACGGAGGGTATCCATTGTGAAGAAGAAATTACCCAATGAGAGTTTTGTACTTGATAAGGCACAAAAAAAAGTTCAAAGTATATCAGTGATATCAATGTCAAAGCTGTAAAAGAAATGTTGTGTGTGATATTCCCTTTTCATTTCAAGTTGCATGTGTTGTACTTGGGATTTTCAGGGATTGGGAGGCCCTCTTTCTTCTACCCAAACACTTATACCATTTGATACACTTTTGAGCCTGTGCTGATTTCTTTGATCTCCCCACTTTTGGAATCAAGTTAGAGTCATACGAAAAAAGAAAAAAAAGTTCATGTCCCCATAGTTTTATTTTAGAAAGTTTGTTTGTCACGATCCAATTCCAAACCCGGTCGTGATGGCGCCTCTCGTGAAGGCAAGGACAGCCAACAGAACAACAATGCCTTATTTAACAATTAATAACCATAAATGAACAAATAATACGGCTTATTAGCATTAATAACTAATATTTATCACTCAGCACTACCCGACCGGGGTGTCACAAGTCACGAGCATCTAAGGAGTAGGAACACTTTTATAGGGCCAATAATTTATATATACAAGATAAAAACCGGAATTCAAAGATGAAGTGCGGTGCCGCGAACACTGGCGGTCACCTTGCTCAACTACCATAGTAAGGCCTTCGATCCGCTAATAACCTGCTAACGGATGAACAATACCTGCAACTGAACGCGAGGTGCAGGGAGTAAAGTGAGTACTTCCAACTCAGTGGTAATAAGAGTAAATAATAACTAAGCGGTAAGAAATCACATAAGAACACTCCATCATTCTATATAGGACAATACAACCTTGTGAGGAAAACAGTAAAACCAGGAAAACCCTTTAGAATTATCTAGCTCAGTTAAAAACACTTTTTTTTTAAAATATCCTTTTTCAAACAGTAAGCATATGAATGCGATATCGAGTAGTGAAAGTCCGCACACAAGTTAGCCCCTCGAGCACAGCACTCTATTTACAAATAACACCAGGGTATCTGGTACACAGTGCAAGAAATAGCATGGATGCCAATGATATGAGAGTGCTGAATGTCATGCCACGAAGTACAAACAGGAATCAATGCGTGAATGCAATGCAATGCACATGACCGCCGCGGCGTGCAGCCCGAGCCAACCATGCATATGATTTATCGTCGACGATGCTCACTGGGGTTGTGTATAGACTCCGGAGGGGCTCCTATAGCCCAAGCGCAATATACTCGTCAGTCAATGTTACCTGACCGGTCAGCCAATGTTACCTAACCAATTTATATCATACTGTGCCATTGTTACCACTGTTTCAAGTCACATCATACAGTGTCATTGTTACCACTGTTTCAAGTGACATCATACAGTGCCATTGTTACCACTGTTTCAAGTGACATCATACAGTGCCATTGTTACCAGTGTTTCAAGTCACTACTGCGGCGAGCAGCCCGATCCATGCACAGTCCAGAAAATGTTATAAACCCCTTGGGCATTTATAAAATAGTAATTCTCAGCCCGAAATAGTATTTAAAGTATCATTTGAGTTTTCAAAACTTAGAAATATGGCTGAGATTGCAAAACAGTACTTAAAACCTTGGACTGAAGCCAAATGATATGCAAGATATGCTAAAACAGAAATCTCAAACCCCGAAGGATTCACATAGTTGGCACGAAGCCCAAACATAGCAATCAGTCCGAACTATGATGATAACAAGTAGTTTCAGTCAACTACACAGTAAAAAATCAACAACCGGGACGGACCAAGTCACAATCCCAACCGGTGCTCTACCCCACGCTCATATCCGACGTGCATGTCACCTCAATACAGCACTATGATGTGCAAATCCGGGGTTTCAAACCCTCAGGATATCATTTACAAGTATTACTCACCTCGAACCGGTGAAATCTCTAGCTCGCGATGCCTTTGCCCCTCAATTCGGCCTCCATACATGTCGAATCTAACCAAAATCAGAGCAAATGCATTACAATATGCTAAGGGAACAATACCCAATCGAAAACAACCAAAAAATATCAAGAATCTCGAAACTAACAAAACTCGAGCCCCGGGCCCGCTTCTCGAAAAATTACAAAACTCACATTACCAGATTCCTCGTCTCGCCATGAGTCCATACATACCAAGAACTGCCGAATCCGAGCTCAAATGACCAATCAAATTCCAATTTGAAATATTAAAACTCAAGCCCCAGCTTTACCCCTTTTCAATGAATTTTCACCAATTTTCATGTTAAATCTAACATAATCTCGTGTATTTAGGCTAAGAAACTTACCTCCAATCGATCCCCCTTGAATCCCTCTTTAATTAGCTCTCCAAGCTCCAAAATCGCTCAACTATAGAGGAAAAATAACATAGGCTCGCAGATGAAATATTATAAAAACAGGTCTGCCCAGGTGCAAATTTACCCTACGCGAATGCGGTCCAAGACCCACGCGTTCGCGATGACCAAATTATGTTGACCCCAATTTAACCTTACACGAACGCGGCTACCAGCCCGCGAATGTGAAGTTCCAAAGTCTCCACCTACGCGAACGCACCCCTCTGGCCGCGATCGCGATGAGTAATTACTCATGGCCTCACATCCCTTTGACACAAACGCGCTGCACGCACCGCGAACGCGATGCTTTACTCCCAAGAACAACGCGAATGCGACCTTGAGCTGCGCAAATGCGATGACTAATTTCCAAGCCTCTCAAATTTACTCTACGCGTTCACACACTCCCCACGTGAACGCAATTAACAAAACTTTTGCAATAAAACAGCTGAAAAACCTGCAACACTATAAGTCCAAAAATGGTCCGTTTGACCACCCAAAATCATCCCGAGGCCTCCGGGATTTCAACCAAAAGCACCAACATAATCCAAAACATCATATGGACTTGTTACAATCATCAAAACCCATCAAACAACGCTAAAACCATAAATTCACCTTGGATTCAAGCCTATGTTTCTTCACAACTTCCGAAATGCGCATTCGATCAAAAACCCGACCAAACGATGTCCGAATGACCTGAAAATTTGCAGACATATCCAAAATCACCTAACGAAGCTACTGCAACTCTCAGAATTCCATTCCGACCCTTGGATCAAAATCTCACCTATCAACTGGAATTCGCCAAAATTCAAACTTCGCCAATTCAAGCCTAATTCTACACCGAGCCTCCAAAATCAATTCCGATCTCACTCCTAAGTCACAAATCATCCCCTGAAGCTAACCAAATCACCAGAATTCATATCCGAGCCTTCTAACTATATAGTCAACTTCCGATTGACTTTTCCAATACAAGCTTCCTTCTAAGAGGCTAAGTGCCTCATTTCCAACTAAAACCAATTCAATTCTATCCGATCAACTAAAATATTGATATTGAAACTTACAACAATATAATATGGGGGAAACGGGGCGGTAACTCACGTGATGATGGGCCGGGTCCTCACATCCTCCCCAAGTTAAACAAACGCTCGTCGTCGAGTGTACCCAGAGTTGTCCTAGAAGCCAACCAATAGCTAAATGACCTTACCAAGTATATACTCGGGGTGATCCCTCGTCACCCTATCTTACATAGGTCCGATAATACAACTCTGCTGAAATTTCACAGTCTATCTAGGCCATAAACCGTAGAACCACATTGCACTTTCCGAAATCATACTCGAAATCAGATCCTCACGTCAATATTTAGAATAAACTTGAACCAGCTGTAATAAACCATGCCTGCAACCTTAGGTAAAATCATGCAATATATCACACTATCCAAGACTCAAAACGATAGTCACTATTCACAGCAATTGCCCCCAATACTCGATGATAGGAACCTCTTATTAGCTAAAGTTTCACTCCAACACCTTTGTATCCTGCCAAACGATGATGAAATGCACAGTAAACCATAACCATTTCTCAAACCAATCATCCATGAAGGCATTTCTTCCCTTTTGACTAATACCACAGCAAATTTACGGGCCAAACCTCGATATAAACCCTCTAATCAGCTGAAATCACATCTGTTCGCATTCATTAATGACTCCAACGATCACCTCGAATTCAACGCACCACTCTGATGATATGACACCTCATCACAGGCCTAAGCCACAACTTGCATAATCCACGCACCAATGATGGGCGGTCTGAACATACTCAAATCATGACAATTAACTCCAATAAAAGAGTTGTAACTCAAACTCCTCAGTACCATCACACACAGGGCTAGGACCCCATCCCACATCATAGAAATAGAATACCTGAACATACCCCGGAGGGTCTAATCTCCACGTGGCCCCGCTACAATGCGTGATCTTATCCAAACACTATTACACATGAAGCACTTCAAGTCATTATGCTCAAAATAGACAGCCATGCACCGAATGATGTCTGAAACCAAGCAATCCATCACACCAACGGTGAAGCAAGTAATATACACCATTCAATCCTGAAAGGACACTACCGATGCGCCATTCACCGAGCAGCACCTAGTACGGACTTTCCTCAGAAACCAGGAAGCAAGACATACCAAGTAACATATGGAAAACTATTCTCAACATCACACTATTGCAGCATGAAACCCGATCCAGATAACATACCCATGGCGGCTTGCCACCCGGTCCACACATACTCATGGCGGCGTGCCATCCGATCCACACATACTCATGGCGGCGTGCCATCCGATCCACACATACTCATGGCGGCGTGCCATCCGATCCACACATACTCATAGCACAATAGTCTAGAATGACCCAACACTAAGACAACCAGTCTACACCCCAATGTCATATCCAGAATCTAATATACCAAGCAAAGATAGATCCACTCGGGCTTTCGAATCCCAATACTCGTCACACGGTGCCGATACACACAATCCACCATTGCAAATAGCCCGAGTATGAGGGCTTCCGCCTCCAATCCCACATAGCACACGAATTATCATACTTGATCCCAATTTCGTCGTCCGAACACATGCCATAGCTAGATATCCAATAATTCCACGATACATACTCAAAAATCTCCCTGAGCCACCAAGACAACCCGAATATCACCAGTCGATCTAACAAGAAAGTGCTGCAACACCACTGAAGTACCACCACTTAATCACATTGCCCTTTCTATGAAATATATACTCTCGTCGGATCACTTTCAAACAACCGTATCATTTTCCTTGATTATCTGAGGCTACCCGCTGCCTAAGTGCTTTATGAATTTCCCTTCTAACCTGAACTAAACTTATCTAATCACGAGCTTCCATAGATCTCATCTTGAAGAAAATCCTTACAAATCTCATGCCTCTCATATTCGGAGAAGATGCACCTCTTCTACCACGGAAGCAATCAACAAGAACTCTCCCAATTTCATTTGCACAAACTAAACTGCCATGACTGAATCCTTCTAACTAAATCACGCTAAGCAAGTCATCAAAACCCTAGAGCATTTCTGCAAAATTACAGGTGCTAACTTATTACCTCGAATACACACCAAGAATTAATCATACCCTTACCATGTCGATCCAGTCAGTTATCAAGCTACTCCATTTATCTAAATTTCTTCTGATTCATCTTCAACTTGATATTCCCCTTGCCGTAGTACCTCAATTCCTCAATCTAGGCTTACCGCATGAGGCCCAAGCATAAGACCACACTGATAGGAGCCATAACCCGCTGACTACTCTCTCAAATGTTTCCAGAAACACCACATCCCATAATACCTTACCCAGAAGAACTCTCTGTGAATCTAACTCTGTTTCATTTACTTTCCTGATGCGGATACATAGATTACCATAATTAACATAGAATACCACAAGTCTTGACATCTTGTAATGAAACTCAGTTCCTAACCCCATATGCAACTTTAGAACTCTCAATTGACGTACGCAGACTCTTGAACCCGTTAGAACCATTCTCGCAAGTCATTCACCCTTATACAACTGTAAATTATCTGACTTAATGAACATAACTACTCGTGCCTTAATACCACTCTGACACCGCAGAACATGATCTCATACCAATACAAACAACCATCTTCCTTCTCTATACACTGAGCATTCTTTACCAGCAACATCTCAAGACATCCTATTATTTTCACATATCTACGAAGCATCGTATAACCTTTATCAAAAAATTTCCTTCACACGTACCATCCCCGGCTCAGTTTTTGCAACCAGAACTGATCCGCCAGCATGCCTCGAAATGGAAACAACATAGAACATAATCGTGCGATCAGCTAATCAACAACAACCTCCCTAACTTGGCTCGAAGCCATCTATCAGGACACATTTAATAACCCATAATACTTTTACTCTAATGTTGCCACAATATTATAGTGAGATTAAACTCAAATCATCTACTAGTTTATGAAAACACAGATCCTCAGATACTAAAATCCTTTAAAAGCCTCGCATTAATCCCCACATCAGTTGGGTCCACTCTCTTAAGCAACCCGAATTTATCAAATTACAACACGTACCTTTCAATTACACATGAGATCTTCTAACCATATGCATAAGTATCGTACCCCTTAAGAACACTCCGCAGGAGATAACCCACCTGCTTCGCCTCAGTTTAGTATTTCAGCACACCTTCCATCATCATACACATAACACAGCCATTTAGTCTTCCTGAGTCTGAACTCATGTCGCCACACGTAATGTACTTCACTTCTCAACTAGGAGATACGAAAATATTTTTCACGTTCCCTTAATTTGGAATACACTTCAATTCACAATAGGAATCGAATCACTTAACAGTCCATCTTCTATCCTGCCAACTTCTCTGTCATTACCAAGTCATATAGCAACATTACATAGTACCAACGTACTCATTACGTATCTATCCAGCCGCCATTCCCATAATTAGGGACAATACTGAACATATAAGTTCATAACACCAGCTCACAAAATCAGCACCTTGGTGCTCAAGCCATAAGCAAAGATCCGGCCTCAAGTCCTCCAGACTGGCCCAACATCAAGCTCACAGAGATTATATCTCGCCCCCCTCGATCGGGTAATCACAAGCCATCAAGGCCCATATATTACTGAGCGCTCACATGCGCATACAAATGTGTGGAAGGAATTTCAAGAGTTATATCTCAAGCTGAATCAAGTACGCACGATAAGAATTCCAAGAAAGTGAAGTTTTCCTAAAGGTTCTGCAGCCTCTCGAGGATAAATACAGACGTCTTCGTACCGATCCGCGAGACTCTACTAAACCTGCTCATGACTCGTGAGACCTACTAACGTAGGCTCTAATACCAACTTATCACGACCCAATTCCCAAACCCGATCGTGATGGCGCCTCTCGTGAAGACAAGGCCAGCCAACAGAACAAAAATGCCTTATTTAACGATTAATAACTATAAATGAACAAATAATACGACTTATTAGCATTAATAACTAATATTCATCACTCAGCACAACCCGACCGGGGTGTCACAAGCCACGAACATCTAAGGAGTAGGAACACTACTGTAGGGCCAATAATTTATATATACAAGATAAAAATCAAAATTCAAAGATGAAGTGCGATGCCGCGAACACTGGCGGTCACCTTGCTCAACTACCATAGTAAGGCCTTCGGTCCGCTAATAACCCGCTAACGGGTGAACAATACCTGCAACTGCACGCGAGGTGTAGGGAGTAAAGTGAGTACTTCCAACTCAGTGGTAATAAGAGTAAATAATAACTGAGCGGTAAGAAATCACGTAAGAACACACCATCGTGCTATATAGGACAGTACAACCTTGGGAGAAAAACAATAAAACCAGGAAAACCCTTTAGAATTATCTAGCTCAGTTAAAAACTCTTTTTTTTTTAAATATCCTTTTTCCAACAGTAAGCATATGAATGCGATATCAAGTAGTGAAAGTACGCACACAAGTCAGCCCCTCGGGCACAACACTCTATTTACAAATAACACCAGGGTATCTGGTACACAGTGCAAGAAATAGCATGGATGCCAATGATATGAGAGTGCTGAATGTCATGCCATGTAGTACAAACAGGAATCAATGCGTGAAAGCAATGCAATGCACATGACCGCTGCGGCGTGCAGCCCGAGCCAACCATGCATATGATTTATCGTCGACGGCACTCACTGGGGGTGTGTACAGACTCTGGAGGGGCTCCTACGGCCCAAGTGCAATATGCTGGTCAGTCAATGTTACCTGACCAGTCAGCCAATATTGCCTGACCAATTTATATCATACAGTGCCATTGTTACCACTGTTTCAAGTCATATCATACAGTGTCATTGTTACCACTATTTCAAGTCACATCATACAGTGCCATTGTTACCACCGTTTCAAGTCACCTCATATAGTGCCATTGTTACCACTGTTTCAAGTCACTACTGCGGCGCGCAGCCCAATCTATGCACAGTCCAGAAAATATTATAAACCCCTTGGGCATTTATAAAGTAGTAATTCTCAGCCCGAAATAGTATTTAAAGTATCATTTGAGTTTTCAAAACTTAGAAATATGGCTAAGGTTGCAAAATAGTACTTAAAACCTTGGACTGAAGCCAAATGATATGCAAGATATGCTAAAACAGAACTCTCCAACCCCGAAGGATTCACATAGTTGGCACGAAGCCCAAACATAGCAATCAGTCTAAACTATGATGATAACAAGTAGTTTCAGTCAACTACATAGTAAAAAATCAATAACCGGAACGGACCAAGTCACAATCCCCAACGGTGCTCTACCCCACGCTCATATCCGGTGTGCAAGTCACCTCAATACAACACTATGATGTGCAAATCCGGGGTTTCAAACCCTCAGGATATCATTTACAAGTATTACTCACCTCGAACCGGTGAAATCTCTAGCTCGCGATGCCTTTGCCCCTCAATTCGGCCTCCACACGCGACGAATCTAACCAAAATCAGAGCGAATTCATTACAATATGCTAAGGGAACAATACCCAATCGAAAACAATCGAAAAATATCTAGAATCTCGAAACTAGCAAAACCCGAGCCCTAGGCCCGCTTCTCAAAAAATTACAAAACTTACATTACCGGATTCCTCGTCTCGACACGAGTCCATACATACCAAGAAATCCCAAATCCGAGCTCAAATGACCTATCAAATTCCAATTTGAAATATTAAAACTCAAGCCCTAGCTTTACCCCTTCTCAATGAATTTCCACCAATTTCCATGTTAAATCTAACATAATCTCATGTATTTAGGCTAATAAACTTACCTCCAATTGATCCCCCTTGAATCCCTCTTCAATTAGCTTTCCCAAGCTCCAAACTCGCTCAACCATGTAGGAAAAATAACATAGGCTCGCGGATGAAATATTATAAAAACAGGTTTGCCCAGGTGCAAATTTACCCTATGCGAACTTGGTCCAAGACCCACGCATTCGCGATGACCAAATTGTGTTGAACCCAATTTAACCTTACATGAACGCGGCTACCAGCCCGCGAACGTGAAGTTCCAAAGTCTCCATCTACGCGAACGCACCCCTCTAACCGCGATCGCGATGAGTAATTACTCATGGCCTCACATCCCTTCTACGCGAACGCGCTGCACGCACCGCGAACGCGATGCTTTACTCCCAGAACAACGCGAACGCGACCTTAAGCTACGCGAACGCGATGACTAATTTCTAGGCCTCTAAAATTTACTCTACGCGTTCGCAACACTCCCCACGCGAACGCGATGAACAAAACTTCTGCAATAAAATAGCTAAAAAACATGCAACACTATAAGTCCAAAAATGGTCCGTTTGACCACCCGAAATCATCCTGAGGCCCCCGGAACCTCAATCAAAAGCACCAACGTGACACAAACCATCATACAAACTTGTTCCAATCATCAAAACGCATCGAACAATGCTAAAACTATCAATTCACATCGGATTCAAGCCTAAGTTTCTTCAAAACATCCGAAATGCGCATTCGATCAAAAATCCAACCAAACAATGTCCGAATGACCTGAAAATTTGCAGACATATCCAAAATCACCTAACGAAGCTACTGCAACTCTCAAAATTCCATTCCGACCCTCGAATCAAAATCTCACCTATCAACCGGAATTCGCCAAAATTCAAACTTCGCCAATTCAAGCCTAATTCTACACCGAGCCTCCAAAATCAATTCCGATCGCACTCCTAAGTGACAAATCATCCCCCGAAGCTAACCAAATCACCTGAATTCACATCCGAGCCTTCAAACTATATAGTCAACTTTCGGTTGACTGTTCCAAAATAAGCTTTCTTCTAAGAGGCTAAGTGCCTTATTTCCAACTAAAACCAATTCACTTCTATCCGATCAACTCAGATACTGATATTGAAACATAGAACAACATAATATGTGGGAAACGCGGTGGTAACTCACGTGACGATGGGCCGGGTCATCACATCATTCCAAAAGGAAAATTCAAAAATAGAAAAAGAAAAATAGAGATAAAGAAAAAAAAAAGAAAAAGAAAAATAAAAGGAAAAAGAAAGAATGAAAAAGGAAAATAGCAAAAAAAAGTAGTCTTGTGAACTACGTTTAACCTGATTCTTGTCACCATGAGATATGCGGCAGCCTTACGGTTTGGTCATACCAAATAAAATATTTCATAATCCCATGAAGTCAAAAGTGGGGAAGTCTTTCTTAATAACTCCATCAAAAGAAAAAGAAAAGAATCAAATTCTCTTGTTTTTGAAATTGGGGCAAAGTTTTTAGAATGGGTTCCAAAAGTTGCAAATAAATTAACCCCATTGTCTTTGTTATTTTGAGCCTTCCAGATAATTTTTTAGAGTGTTGAGTTTAGACATGCCAAGAGTATATGGTGTTTTTACCATGGTTAATGCCTTGTCATCTGTAGAATCAGAGGAAATAAGAAGGAAAAAACAAAATGAGAGAGTCTTATTGGTGAAAACCTTCACAGGCACCATAAGGCGATGATGAGTTGAGAGAAGAACGAAATGAGAGAGGCATGATGGGAAAACCCTTCGGGCACTTCAAGCCAAATAAGTATCGTGAATAAGATTGGAGAATCAGAGCATTGAAGCCCAGTTTCACGGTTTAGGGGTATAACAAGAGTTGAACATCAGACTTGCTTGACAAATTAGGACACTTAATCCAAACGTGCATGTCATGGTCATTAGAGTTGGTATCCACAACTGATAAGTTTCTACTTTGTAGTTTTCTTGTTAGGAATCATCTCTTTCCATTGTCCTTTACTCTGTTCCTTTTGACTTGTTTACTTTCTCTTCATGAGTCTGTTTGGTCAGAACAAGTGAGAAATAACATCAAAATAATCTACCAGCTTTCCAATTGCACAAAACGGAATCTGGCTAGTACATCAAAGTGGCTTAAGTTAGGAAAGAGTAGCCTGCACATAGAGTTGGTAACAATCAACGTGCTTTGGGATTCATTTGAAATACAAAGGTTCGGTATATGTCACTTCATGAACAATGCAACATATAGAGGGTGTTGGGTTTGAACGGATCAAAGGTATTTTCTGTGATAAGGTTGATAGAGAAAGTGGTTAACCAATAACAAGCAAGGTCTTCCAAGTGGAAATCAAAGTTATCATGGCAAGTGAAAGAGAGATAGAACTCAAGGACAAGGCCAGTGTCATATGTCAGGAAAGAATAGTACGCGCACTAAGTTGGTAACAAACAACGTGCTTTGGGATTCATGTGAAATAGAAACGTTCGGTCAATGACAATTCATGAGCAAAATGCAACAGATAGAGGATGTCGGGTTTGAATGGATCAGAGGTGTTTTTTGTGATAAGGGTGACAGAGAAAGTGGTAAGTCAATAAACAAGCAAGGTCTTTCAAGTTGAAACCAAAGTTATCATGGAAGCAAAGTAGCAATCGCCCTCAAAGTCAAGGCCACAAACCAACCACCACATTTATAAACTCACAATTTTTCTTTGTTTGAAACAGGGACAAAAATTATGTCCAAATCAAAGCTTGGAAGTTTGAATCCTTTCAAGCGTCATGCCAAAATTTTGTCAGCACAAAGGCGGTTTGAGAAGGGGAAAGAAAATTTGTTCCATTTGCAGGAACCCTCCATGAGGAAAGCATGGTTCACGGGCGGGGAATTTGGTTCGTTTTGCAGAGATCCTCCAGAAAGATAGCATGGCTTAGGTAAGTTCATTCTCTACATTTCAAGACCCTCCTGGATAATGGAATTTAATTTTAAAAAATATTCAGGGCCCTCATAGATAATGGGATTTAATTATAAAATTCCAGGACCCTCATGGATAATGGGACCTAGTTAAATTTCAAGACCTTTATAGATAACAAGATTTAGCTTAAGTTCTACCTTTAGGAAATATAATTTAGCTTTAAAGTTGACACTATTAAGATGAGATTTAATTTGAAATTTATAGGGCCCTCCAGGATAATGAGATTTAGCTTTTAAATTCATAGAGCTATTCATAGATAACAAGATTCGATTACTACTCATAGATGTTCTCAGTATCAAACTGGGGCAGAAAACTTCCTTTTGTTTTGTCTATTTTGTTGTAATAGCAGGCGCCTACCTAGATAACAAGCGAATACATTTCAAGTTTTGGCAATAAGGCACCCACCTAGAGATCAAGGTAATACAGTTCAAGTTTTGCCAATCAGGCGCCCCACCTAGAGAACAAGGGAATAAAGTTTAAGTTTTGGCAATCAGGCGCCCACTGGAGAACAAGGGAATACAGTTCAAGTTTTGGCAATCAAGCACCCACCTGGAGAACAAGGGAATACAGTTCAAATTTTTGCAATCAGGCGCCCACCTGGATTACAAGGGAATATAGTTCAAGTTTTAGCAATCAGGCGCCCCCTGGAGAACAAGGGAACACAGTTTCAGTTTTGGCAATCAGGCGCCCACCTGGAGAACAAGGGAAGATATTTCATGTTTTGGCCATCAGGCACCCACCTAGAGAATAAGGGAATACAGCTCAAGTTTTGGCAATCAAGCGCCCATCTGGAGAACAAGAGAATAAGTTTTAAGTTTTGGCAATCAGGCACCCACCTAGAGAACAAGGGAATACAGTTCAAGTTTTGGTCATCAGGCGCCCACCTGGAGAATAAGGGAATACAGTTCAAGTTTTGGAAATCAGGTGCACAACTGGAGAAGAAGGAAATACAATTCATGTTTTGGCAAATCAGGCGCCCACCTAGAGAAAAAGGGAATACATTTCATGTTTTGGAAATCAGGCGCCCATCTAGAGAACAAGAGAATACAATTCAAGTTTTTGGCAATCAAGCGCCCACCTGGAGAACAAGGGAATACAGTTCAAGTTTTGGCAACCAGGCGCCTACATAGAGAACAAGGGAATACGGTTCAAGTTTTGGCAATCAGGCGTCCACCTGGACAACAAGGGAATACGGTTCAAGTTTTGGCAATCAGGTGCTCACCTGGAGAACAAGGGAATACGGTTCAAGTTTTGGCAATCAGGCACCACCTGGAGAACAAGGGAATACAGTTCAAGTTTCGGCAATCAGGCGCCCACCTGGAGAACATAGGAATACAGTTCAAGTTTTGGCAATTGGGCGCCCACCTGGAGAACAAGGGATTACAGTTCAAGTTTTGGCATCAGGCGCCCACCTGGAAAACAAGGGAATACATATCAAGTATCAAGTTAGTAGCAAGCGCCTACATGGAGAACAAGGGAAGTCATTTCAGAATTCAATTCAAGTTAGAAGTAGCAGAAGCTCGCGGCAAGATTGCAAGTAAAAAGTCCGAGATGATCAACAGAATTAGTCATAATCCAGAATAAAAAATAAAGCAACAAGTGAATCCAAATGCAGAAGTAGATGAAAGATGTGAGCTGCTCAAGACATGGCTAAGGTCACAAGCACTACATGCCCGGTCTTGATCCGAAAAGCTGAAAAAGAATGAACTAGCACATGCAGCTAGCAAGCGTCAAGGTTCAAATCTAAATTCTGCATGAAGAACCATTCAAGACTCAAGATCAAGCTTCAGAAAACTTATAGATAAGAATTTTGTAACTCATAGTTAACAGGATTAGTTACTTTTTTTTTTTATTTTAATGTAATAGCAGGACCACGGACCGGAACCTCAACGGAGTGATACCTCGACGTGCTCTCCACCTTAGTATACTCCATCACTCTTCCTAATTCTGAACTACACGTAGCCTGATTCCTTTATAGCCAAGGATATGTAGGAAGCTCAGATACCCGGGCTCGGTCACATTCTCCTTCTCTTAGTTTTTGGTCTCTATAAATAAGGGTTGGGTCAAAAAACCTGTCTAGTCGTTCTTTGTCTGAAAACTATTCACGTTTCCCGTTAAAGATGGGCATCTCTAGACATGTGATTTTTGACCCTCGCCGAGATTTTACCCATTTTAGCATTTAAATATTTAGTTTAGGCCTAATATTTATATTTCAATTAGTTTTAACTCTTTTACTTTATTTTATCCAAAAAAAATAAAAATTACCGAAATATTTCCTCTTTTTAGTTGCTTTTAATTTATTACTTTTCGTAAGACTAAAAAATACAAAAAATAGTACCTTATTTTTATTTTAGTTTGATATTTGAAAAATTAAAAAAAAATTAGGTTTGTTTTAACAGTTAGTCTTATTTTAATAGTTCTTTTGTTTAAGTAGGATTAATTAGTAAATAAGGTGGTATTTTAGTTTTGTTCACAGATAAAAAATAAAATTTGAGCTCAAACGACCTATTTTTAGGCCTAATTTTTGGATGTAGCCCATAACGACCCAAGCCCAATACCCCTAAAACCCTAGAAAAAGGCTTAAAAACAATCCTAGACCTAAAATAGGAATCAGCCGCAACACACCAAGGGACGTTTCATCTTCTTGATGAAGATCTAACAGAAAACCTAGAACACTAAAAACACTCCATAGCAGCCATTGAAAGAGACCTAAGACATTAGTCGAAAATAACTCAAAAGAAACGAAGCTGCTTCATCTTCCTGAAAAAGAAAACACAGACCTAGCGCTAATAGACTACACAACAACAGTCGTTTCTCATCATCGAAAACCAAGGAAAAACAAAAGAAAACCGGCGTCTTCATCTTCATCGGGAAAAGCAGCCATGGTTGTAGATCTCTAGCCCTTTTTTTCTGCCAAAAACCTGAACAACAAACAAGCCAAAAACCCCAAAACACCATTTTCGCAAGCCTTCTGCACATCGTCTTCTTCAAAAGAAGCAGCCATGAGAGAACACTGCTCCCAGCCATGAAACAGAAACCCTCACGCCTTTTCTCCTTCCTCAGGTAAAAAACCAGACTCGTAAGACTCCATGATCGTCATTCTAGCTACTTCATGAGTTTTTTCATCAACAACAGCACCAGACCTAACCTAGAGAAGCTATAACCCCAACCGTTCATGTTGCTTCATTCTCAATCTTCAGCATCTCCTTCATACACCAGTTGATGCTTTCTTCTTCCAAACACCAATAGAAGCTGCAGAATACAAAAACCTGAATGACCGATCAACCCAGTACACCTCTGCCAAATTTCTGTTTCTTGTCATTGATTTCAATTTTGATTTTTGCTTTCAAACTCGTTGAGTTCATTTGAGTTTGAAAGCTATTTTGTGCTCGTGTTGATTTGAGGTCGTTGTTCGTGATTCACCGTCTGAGGTTCGGATTCCATTCTTGCTTGCCGATTTTAAAAAAATCAAGGTTCAATTCATGTACCTCACTTTTTATTTCAAACGAAGTTAAAATTTGATTGATTATCTGATTTGTGTTTTTCGTGTTGGTCTATGTTCTAAAATGAATTTGAGCTTAGTTTGTTTGTTAGATTCTTGCTGAATTTGAGTTAAAACTTTCTCTATAAATACAAATAACTTATTTTTTTTCTATCTCATATATCACCGCTGAACAGTGACGGAGCCAAGATTTTCACTAAGGGGTATCAAAATATAAGAATTTAAATACACCATAAAATTAAAGAGAGTCAATGCATAGTAATTATACATAAAATAAAATAAAAAATTATCTAGCAATATGGTGTAATTTTCGGGCTAAGGAGTGTTGACACCCCTCGGTTTAATGTAGCTCCGCTGCTATTGCTGAATGTGATATTTAGCACTCCATAATTCTAGGGCCTAGGGAACAAAGTACATATCGTCGAAGAAGCTAAAAAAAGTCAAAGATAACGCACTTAAACTCCAGGAAATGTTCCTGAAGTTCAAAGTAATATGGGCCTGAACTTTATTCATGAGTTTCATTACATATTTTAAATTCAAGAATAATTCCTAGGATTTTTGTGATGACCCGACCCGTCGTCTCATACGTTACTACTCCATTTTTCCCATTTTATGCTTCTTCAAATTTCATTATCAATATGTGGTGTGTTAGAGTTGATTTGGATTAGTATTGGTGAAAAATGAGACACTTAGTCTCTTTAAGGGAAGGCTAGTTTGGAAAAGTCAACCGAAAGTTGACTTGTGAGTTAGAGAGCTCGAAATGGATTTCCGATAATTTGGTTAGTTTCGAGGGATGATTTAAGTCTTAGGAGCGCAATCGGAAGAAATTTGGAGGCTCGATGTAGAAGTTAGCCTATTTTGGCAAAGTTAGTATGTTGGCGAATTCCGGTTGATGGGTGAGAATTTGATATGAGGGTCGGAATGGAATTCCGAGAGTTATTGTAGTTTCGTTAGGTGATTTTGGATATGTGTGCAAATTTTGAGGTCATTCGGACATTGTTTGGTTGGGTTTTTGATCGAAAGTGCATTTCGGAAGTTCTTGAAGAACTTAGGCTTTGTTTTGGTGAAATTTGATGAATTTGGTGTTAACGGTAGTGTTTTGATGGTTCGAGCAAGTTTGAATAAGGTAATAGATCATGTCTGTGCTTTTGGTTGAGGTCCCGGGGGCCTCGGGGTGAATTCAGGTGGTTAAATGGAGAATTTGGAGTTTATTGCATGGTTGAAGTTTGCTGGTTCTGTCATTTTTCGCATTTGCGGAAAAGGGACCGCATAGGCGGTTCCGCAGATGCGGCTAGGTGGTCGCAAAAGTTGTCCTTGAAGGACCTGGTGTTCCGCAAAAGCAAACGTGGGCCCGCATAAGCGGCGACCGCAGAAGCGGTCCTTGGTGAGTTAAGTTAGACCGCAGAATCGGTCAACTGGGCGCATATGTGGTGACCGCAGGTGCGGTAAATTAACCGCAGAAGCGGAAATTGACCTGGGTTTAAGTGAACAGTGTTTCACGAATTTGAAAGAGAAGGTAAATATTTTGGACTTCGGCTTAGGCGATTCTTGGGCGATTTTGGAGAGAATTCGAAGGGGTTTCATCAGGTATGAACTATTGGACTCGGATTATGTTTATATAGTGTAAAATCATGGATTAAACACTGAAATTCAAGGGATTTAATGCTAAAAATAGAGGTTAGGGCTTGAAACTTAGGAGAGCTTAAATTGATTATTTGAGGGGTCAAATGGATTTCGATTCTTGTGAATTTGATATGTATAGACTCGTGGCGAGATAAGGATCGTTTTTATGTAAAGTTTTTTGGATTTTGAGAAGTGGGCCTGGGGCTCGGGTTTTACAAATTTCGTTGTTTTCGATATTTTTCAAGTCATTTTGATTGGGTTATATCCCCTTAGCCTATTGTAATGTATTCGTTGTGATTTTGGTTAGATTCGACGCGCGTGGAGGCCGGTTTGAGGGGCGAAGGCGTCGCGGGCTAGAGATTTCGTCGGTTCGAGGTGAGTAATACTTCTAAATGATATCCTGAGCCCCAGATTTGCACATCATAGTGCTGTATTATGGTGACTTGCAAGCCAGGTATGAGCGTGGGGTAGAGCACTGTTGGGGATTGTGACTTGGTCCGTCCTGGTTGTTGATTTTTCTGTGTGATTGACTGCAACCTACTTGATGCTATCATGATTTGGGCTGATTGCCTTGTTTTGGGCTTCGTGCCGATTATTTGAATCCTTCAGGGATTGATATCACTGTTTTTGCACTACTTTGCATATTATTTGATCTCGGCCCAAGGTTTTAAATACTGTTTTGCAAACTCAGCCATCTTTCTAAGATTTGAAAACTTAAATGATATTTTACTGACGTTCGAAACGGAGGACTGTTATTTGAATATTGCCCTAGTGGCTATGTGCATTTCTAGACTGAGCATAGATCGGGCTGCGCACCACAGCAATGTTGCATGTGCATTTCTAGATTGAGGATGGATCGGGCTGCATGCTGCAGCGGTGTGATATTGATATTGCGCATGGGCTATAGGAGCCCCTACGGAGTCTGAACCCTCATAGTAAGCGCGGGTACCCAAATGGATCGGGCTGCGCGCCACAGCGGTCATGTGCATTACATTGCATTCATGCATTAGTTCCTGTTTGTGTTACGTGACATGACATTCAGCACTATCATATCATTGGCTTCCATGCTATTTCTTGCACTGTTACCAGATACCCTGGTGTTGTTTGTAAAGGAGTGTTATGCCCGAGGGGCTAACTTATGTGCGGACTTGCACTATCTGATTATGTATTCAATTGCGTGACTGTTGGCAAAAAGGATATTTTCAAAAGAGGTTTTTAACTGAGCCAGATACTTTCTAAAGTATTTTCATGGAATTACTGTTGTCTCAAGGGTCTTACTGTCCTATATAGCATGATGGAGTGCTTTACGTGTTTTCTTACCGCTCAGTTATTATTTACTTTTATTACTCAATGAGTTGGAGTACTCACTTTACTCCCTGCACCTTGTGTGCAGTTGCAGGTATTGTTCACCCAGTAGCGGGTTTTGGGCTGATTGAAGGTATCACTATTGTAGCGGAGTAAGGTGACCGCCAGTATCCGCGGCACCTGATTTTTCCTTCTTTGATTTTAAATTTGATTCATGTAAATTACAAACTTTGTAGTTGTATTCAGGCTTCTTTAGATGCTCGTGACTTGTGACACCCCGGTCGGGTTGTGTTGGGTGGTAAATGTCGGCTATTAATGCCATTAAGTCGTATTATTCATTCATTTATGTTTATTAATTGTTAAAAGGGGCATTATTGTTCTGTTGGCTGGCCTTGTCTTCACAAGAGGCGCCATCACGACCGGGTTGGGGAATTGGGTTGTGACAGTTTTGAACTATAAATTTTCGAACTCCAATAATTATTTCTTGAATTCTTTCATATTTTAGGTAGGGATATTTTTGTCCAAACTTGTATTTCCGCATTAAAGGATAACTACTTTACCAAACAATTTAAAAGTTTACTTCACACTAATATCTCACATAAAAATGCTCATACCTAAGAGTGTACTGTGGGTCGGGCCCAGCCCGGAACCAGCCCGAGACCGCGGGCCAAACGGGCCTAACTGGTCGGTCTCAAATGGTTCATTAAGCCCGTAGTGGGTCGGTCCTACCCAAATAGCACCGCTAAGCTCGGGACCGGCAGGCGGGCCTGGGCCGGTTCAACCGGGCCTAACGGGCCTCAACGGCTATTTTTTTTTTAAAAAAAATTTAAATGACGAACGGTCAGATTTTTAAAATCTAGTTGTTGGCCATCAAATTCCAACCGTTTGGGAGTTTATAAAATAGTCATTTGGCCCCCAAACTTTGTTTTAACCCCAAACTTTATATAATTACATTTTTCCCAATTCTCAACTATAAATACCCCTTCATTCTTTCATTTTTACTCACAAATTCATCAATCTCTCTCGATCTCTCTCAATTTATATCTAATTTTCTTCTATACTTGCTTACTTTATTATTGCAATTTCATGAAAAAATTGTGAAATTGGTAAATTGAAGTAATCAAGTCTTCAACGATTTTTAATTTTCAAGAAGTTGTTCGTCAATTCGATAAACTCGTTCCAACTCTTATATTTTAATAATATAGTTTTGTTTGTTTCGGTTTGTATAATTATAATTAATATGGCCTTTTCTTCGAAAATTTTTTTTGGTGGTAATGAAAAATCTAAAATTGGTGAATCTAGTCGCCAAGCTACTACTCTTCCCCCGGCTCCCCGACCCAGACCTATTACCCGTTCTCCTGCACCTGTTATTCTTGATAGTGATAACCCTTGTTTTTAATTTTTCGATAGTCAATTTTGCAATGATGTTGCACCAGCTCAATAATTAAAGGAAGAAGCTATGAACGCTCTTTATCCTAATAAAACTATCTTTGAAAATGATGAGGAAAATGATGATTTAGATTAAACACAATCGGATTTAGATGATACACCTACTAGTCCTATTAATAACCCAACTGGTGCCCCGCCCGACCCACCTGTAGAAACCCCTACTTTTAATAGACAACCTTCTAAACGACCCGAAACATCACTTGTTTGGAACTTTTTTACTCAAGTAAGAGAACAAAATAAGGCTAAGTGTAAAACTTGTGGGAGTTTACTGGTGCATAAATTTACTGGAGATCGTAGCGGTACGGGTAGTTTGACTAGACACATAAAGACACACCCTAGATATAAAGCTAGAATTTTACAAATAAAAGCGCAGCTAGAGGGGACTAGTGTAGATACTACGGTTAACCCTAGTACAGGTTCAAATCTAGTTCAACCAGGAATTAACACTGTGACCGGTGGCATTTTATATTACGATCCAAATAAAGATCGTGAAGAATTAGCAAAAATGGTTATTGTTATGTGTTTACCCTATAGTTTTCCTTCCAACCCTCACTTTGTGCATTATATTAGAAGCGTTTTTAATCCTACTTATAAGGGTTGGCCTCTCGCAACCGTAAAGAGTGATATTTATAAATATAAACATGAATATGAACAATATTTGCGGTATTTATTTACTCATATAAATTGTCGGATTGCTATTACTACTGATATTGGTAGAAGTGGTAATGACTGTAATTATCTAACTGTTACAAGTCATTAGATAGATGAGGAGTGGATAATGCAAAAGTATATTATTGCTTATAGAATAATTAATTCACGCCACGGGTAAGTTTATTGCTAACACAGTTGCAGATATTTGTAGATATTTTTGCATTAGAGATAAAATAATGTCAATTTCTATGGATAATGCCTCTAGTAACACTAATGTTATAGGCTTACTTACAACTACAATGAATGTTGCATTTAGTAATTGTTTTCATGTTAGATGTGTTTGTCATATTTACCATTTATTCATCGGTGATGGTATGAGAATTTTAAATTTAGAAATTGAAAAGGTTAAAATGGCTCTTAATTGGTTTTTTTATTCAAACCGTAGAAGTAGATTTAGAGAGTAATTTAAAAAATGTGATGAATTTGGCCTTAGAGAAAGAAAGGTTCCTAAAGCTTGTCCGATTAGATGGAATTATATGTACGAAAGTTTAGTTGTTGCATATGAAAATAGAAACACAATTAATGCAACGTTTAATGCTCGTGTTGGTGGTGAGGATGATGATGAAATCCTTACAAATCAAGATTGGAATAATGTAAAAATTCTTATAGATTTCTTACAATAATTTTATCAAACTACAAATGAATTGTCTGGGCAATATTATCCTACTATTTCAAACTGTTTAGTTTATATTGCAGCACTATGTGATTTGTTTGTTGATTTTTCAGATGGTGGGGAAATTTATCAACGTGCCATAAATATAATGAAACAAAAGTTTAAAAAATATTTTTTTTCCCTATCCCCCCTATTTATGGTGTTGCTGCCATGTTAAATTCTGCCATTAAATTAGGAGGTCCTCACTTTTGGTATTCAAATATTTAAAAGATTTTATATCTTTCAAATGAGGAATTTGCTACACTTGCAGATGTAAAAGCCTTAATTAAAATAATTGCTCAAATAATTTATAATGCTTATCAACTTGCCTTGGATCATGCTAGACCAAATGTTCCAACTCCTACTTCGTCTAGTTCACAACCATCTAAAAGAACTGCGGGCCTAAAAGCACTTAGTTCTTGGACGGAGTTCAGGGGTTCTCAAGGTGATAATATTGATGATACTTCACATCCAAATGAGCTTCAAGTTTATTTTTCGCAGGGCCTTAAAAAGGAGAATGCAGACGGCACCTTTGATCTTTTGGAATGGTGGAAGGACAGAGAAAAATATTTTCCGGTTCTTGCAAGGATGGCTCGGGATATTTTATGTATTCAAGCTTCATAAGTGGCATCAGAGAGCGCTTTCGGTCAAGCAAGACTTCAAATAAGTGATCATAGAGCGTCTATGAGGGAGAGCTTGGAAAAATCAGTACTCTTTAGAGATTTGATACGTTCGGAAAGAAGAAATTATGGACTTGCAGAATCACAACCGGAGATAGACGAAGCTTATGAAGAAATGATAGCGGAACTTGCGGAGGATGATGCTTTGCCCGAAAGCTGTGATGAACAAGCTTGTTTTTCGCCACCACCAACGGAACTTCCTCCGAACCTTGAAGGATTATTAAATTTGTTAGAGATACTATGTAGAATATGGTGTAACTTGTACTTTGGCACATCTTCTTTAGTTTTTTTTCCTTTTAATGGTGGTATTAGCACCTTGTTGTGCTCATTCTATTGGGGGGAGGAAGTCTAAGAAAGATATTGCCATTTTTGTTAATGTTGTAATAATAAAAATTATAAGACATTCCCTTGAATATCTCTTTGTATTTTTTTTTTGTGTGTTTAAATTTGACTCTTTAGAAGATTTAACTTACAATTCTATATAAGCTATAATATATTTACAAGAAATTATAAGGCAATATATATACATAACATACTATATATACTACACAATATATATATATATACACACACACACACATATATATATATATATATAATATATACATATATACATATATACAATATATATATACTATATAAATGTATGTATATATACACACACACACACACACACACACACACTCTATATATACTACATATATATATACTATATATACTATATATATGTATTTATATATACACATATTTATATACATCTATGCAATTAAAAAGCAATTTTTATGTATAATACATATATAGTTTACAAGAAATTACCTTAAATAAAAAATTAAAAAAAAAAGTCCAGAACGAAAAGGTCCGTTAGGTCCATTTAGGCCCGCGGGCCCGACCCATTTAGCCCGGGACCATGTGGGCGTATGACCGCAGTGGGCCGGTTCCACCCATTAGGCCCGGGCCCGGCCCAGAACACAGCCTTAATCGTACCATCTAATTTGGTCTAACTATAATCAAAAGAGGCTTGTTCGGCTCATGTCGCAACCAAATGAATTTGAGGATAGGGATTTTTTCATTCTTATACACTATTTGAAACTTTATTATCCATACTGTTTATATTTAGCTAATTACCCAGCATAAATAAATTTTGTTTACGAAATATATACAATCCACCGTAAAAGGCTTCCAAACCATAAACCCAATTGTTTGCAACAATACTCAATCCAAACAAATAATGATTTTTGTGGAACCATCAAACCCAGTTGAAAACGATTCTAAATGAACTTAAATTTCAGCTTCGAATTCTTACAAGCATTTGCAACAAGCTTCAATAATATCCATCCAAATTTAAAATCAAAATAACTATATCAAGCTTTTAGTTCTCAAACCCAAGTATCAAATCTTCTTCATTGATGGACAATTTTTGTTTTCTTCATTTATGAGCAATCAAATTCGAACTATAATCATGATTTTAACTTTGCTCAATAGCACCTAGGGATTCAACAAATAGCGATCGAAGTATACTATTATAATATATTGAATACAATTACGATATAGTTATATACTCTTATAGTATATTATATACTATAACAGTATAATATAGGGTAATTGTATTTTTATTTAGTTTCAAGCTTGAAAATACGATCTCAAGCACCTTAAATCAGCTTCAAATGCAACTAAATTTTCGTATGAACTTCCTGAAGGTACTATACACGATATTTTGCAACACCCACTTCGAATTAAATAACAAATCTTTAAAATAAAATCTAAAAATTCAAGAGCTTCAAACGCAACAATTGTGGGTCTTTAAACTGTCACGACCCCAAAATCGGTCGTGATGGCGCCCAACACTAATGCTAGGCAAGCCCGACCATTCACTCTCTCAACCCGAGCATGAAGCTCAAACCAATTAATTAAATATCATTAACAATACTCATAGTTGAAATACTCAAATAAAAACAATACGAAATACTAACATAAACTGTAACTCCCAAAGACCTGGGGTCGTGAGTCTAGAGACTCTAAATAATACAGATTCAAGAATCCTCAAACAATTAAATATGTTCTAAAGTATGGAAATAATAAAGCGATATGGGAGGAGTCGGGTCCTGCAGACGTCAAGCAGCTACCTCGACAACTCCTGGAAACTCTGGAAACAGCAACTAGCTCAACTAAGATCCCGAAGTACCTGAATCTGCACACAAGGTGCATGGAGTAGAGTGAGTACTTCCAACTCAGTAGTAATAGGCATGTATAATTTCTGACAGTAAGAAATCCCAAATATAGCAGAATGCAAAGCTATAACCAATCAGTCTATACATTTATCAATGAAACAGCAACAGGCACTGGCAGGTAGAACAAATAAATAACAATGCATGAATGCAATGCAATGCACATGACCGCTACGGCGCGTAGCCCGATCCATTTAACGTCGACGATGCTCACTAGGGGTGTGTACAGACTCCGGAGGGTCTCCTATAGCCCAAGCGCAATATATTCATAGCAGTCGCTTCGGCGTGCAGGCCGATCCACCATCAGTCCAGATATATATATATATGCATGAATGCAAGCCTCCAGGCACAGTCAAAATTATCATTTAAGTTCCAATTATTAGGAATTTCAGATTTAGTGCTTAAAATCTCAGAATTTTACTATTCATTACTAGACAGTGTTAATATCAGGACTGATATCATAAAAATATGCTAATATCATAGAAACGGTGATAACAATCCCTAAGGGATCCAAATAACCGGCATTCAGCCCAAATATGATCATAACAATCCAAGTAGGATGTTCATCAACCAATTTCTAACCAATAACACAGTACAACGTCACTCGGGCGGACTAAGTCATAGTCCCCGATCACAAACGACCCCGCACTCGCCGTAGAATATGTGTCTTGCCTCAATATAGCTTCACAGTGTGATATACCGGGGTTTCAAACCCTAAGGTCATCATCCACATCTATTACTCACCTCTAGCCGGCCCAAAGTCTAGTTCGCTATGCCCTTGCCTCTCAAATTGGCCTCCTCGTGCGTCAAATCTGACCAAAAATTACACAAACATTGATGAAGCTCGATTTCTAAAAGACGGGGTTTTAGCCATACATATCTAAAATTCGCCCCTTAATGATACTACAATGATCCAATACAATTATGTAACTTCAATCTACAATACAACATTCAATAAGGTCAATATTAGTAATAAATCCCATAACTTGAGCCATTTAGGCCTATTATCAAACATCTTGTAGGCATAGATATTTACACCTCATGACTATAGTATTGGTTCCTCCAACTATCACCATTAACCAACAATTCATCTCACTATCATTCTTTAGCAATTTATACTCCTAACATCACGTGTGTGATCAACCATTCACACCCAAACCAACAAAATTCCATCAAATATACACATTTAAACCCCTACCATGTTCATGTATTTAAATTGAGAATTTATGGTCTCGAATCACTATACTATAAGTTTAATACATGATTCATACTCATAATTCCATAATAACTCCATATATGTAAGTCTAAGGTGTAGGTTTACCTCTTGTAGACCAAATCTTGAAAGACAACTTTGGGGTGTTCTTAAGATTTTGAAGAAATCCTATGAAATCCAATCAAAAATCATGTTGTAACTTGTGATTGAGAAATGAAATCACCATGAAAACACACTTAAAATCTCACCTTAGGTGTGAAATTGGATGCCTTGGTCGTGTTGGGGTGTAGAGGGAAACCTAAACTTGAGAAATGACTCCATTTCTCTTATTTCCAGTCCTTAAGGTACTTAAAAACGCTCCAGGCGCGCGAACTTTCGCATAGTTCGGGCGTTGTTCGCGCGTCGGAGGCAGAATACTCAGCAAAACGCGCGAACTTTCGCAAAGTTCGCGCACTGTTCGCGCGAGTGACACCTGACTAGTAAAATGGTCATAACTTCCTGCATACACCTCCAAATGACAAATGGTTTGTTGCGTTGGAAACTAGACTCCAAGGGTATTAATTTGACAGGTTGTGCATCATCCAAATCCTTATATAACGGGAGATATGGTTGTCCAAAGTGAGGTCCTGTGCACACTCATTTACAACTTTCGTCTATTATGAAATTTTCCAACTTTAAAAGCTCCCGTTAACCATCTGAAATCACCCCGAGGCCCCCGGGACCTCAACCAAAAATACCAAAAACTCCTAAGACATCATACTAACTTGTTCCAATCATCAAAATGCATCAAACAATGCCAAGACCAACAAATTACATCGAATTCAAGCCTAAGTTCTTCTAAAACTTCCAAAACACGCATTTGATCAAAAACCCAACCAAACCATGTCCGAATGACCTAAAATTTTGTACACATATTCCAAATCACCTAACGAAGCTACAGAAACTCTCGGAATTCCATTCCGACCCTCGGATCAAAATCTCACCTATCAACCGGAATTCGCCGAAATGCAACCTTCGCCAATTCAAGCCTAATTCTACACCGGACCTCCAAATTCAATTCCGATTTTACTCCTAAGCCAAAAATCATTCCCCAAAGCTACCCGAACAAACGGAACTCACATCCGAGCTCTCTAACTACATAGTCAACTTCCGGTTAACTTTTTTTTCCAAAACAAGCTTCCTTCAAAAAGGCTAAGTGTCATATATCCAACTAAAACCAATCCAGTTCTACCCGATCAATTCAAATAGTTAAATTGAAACATAGAACAACATGATATGGGGGAAACGGGGCGGTAACTCACGTGACAATGGGCTGGGTCGTCACATCCTCCCCAACTTAAACAAACGCTCGTCCTCGAGTGTGCCCAGAGTTGTCCTAGAAGCCAACCAATAGCTAAATGACCTTACCAAGCATATACCCGGGATGATCCCTCATCACCCTATCTTACATAGGCCCGATAATACAACTCTGCTGAAATTTCACAATCCATCTAGGCCATAAACCGTAGAACCACATTGCAATTTCTGAATTCATACTCAAAATCAGAACCTATTATTAGCTAAAGTCTTATTCCAACACTTTCATATACAGCCAACGATAAATAAAACACGTGATAAACCGTAACCATTCCTTAGGTCACCCATACATGAAGCCATTTCCTTGTTGACTAATACCACAACAGATTTCCAGGCCAAACCTCGATGTGGACCCTCTAATCAGCTGAAGTCACATCTGTTCGCATTCATTAATGACTCCAACGATCACCTCGAATTTAACGCACCACTCTGGTAATATGACACCTCATCACAGGCCTAACCCACAACTTGCATAATCCACGCACCAATGGTGGGCGGTCTGAACATACTCAAATCATGACAAATGGCTCAAACAAAAGAGCTGTAACTCAAATTCCTCTGTACCATCACAACCCAAGGCTGGGACCCCGTCCCACATCATAGAAATAGAATACCTGTATCTACCCCGAAGGGTCTAATCTCCACAAAGCCTCGCTACAATGCGCGATCTTATCCAAACAATGTTACACATGAAGCACCTCAAGTCACCGTGCTCGAAAGTAGACAGCCACGCACAGATTAGTGTCTGAAACCAAGCAATCCATCACATCCATAGTAAAGCAAGTAATATACACAGTTCAATCCTGAAAGGACACAACCGATGCACCATTCGCCGAGCAGTACCCAATGTGGACTTTCTTCAGATACCAGGAAGCAAGACATACCAAGTAACATATGGAAAACTATTCTCAACAACACACTGTTGGGCGTGCAACTCGATCCAGATAACATACCCGTGGGGGCGTTCCACTCAATCCACACAAATATCTCACATAGGGAGATGCACATCGAGCCAAATTTGCTCATTATAACAAAATACCGAGTGCATAAGAATATCTACATATAGCATTATAAGCTACAAAACTCAAGCACAATCCGAAAATCATAACACCTCACAGCACCGAAAAAACATCTCATAGATTTCCCCAGATCACTAACAAGCTCAATAACGAGAGATTAAACCTATCCCCCAACAATACATATCAGGTCCAACCAAGCCATCTCAATCTGAATACATAGCCACATCGGCCTGCCAACGAAC
Source organism: Nicotiana glauca (assembly GCA_026770625.1). Classification (NCBI taxonomy): domain Eukaryota; kingdom Viridiplantae; phylum Streptophyta; class Magnoliopsida; order Solanales; family Solanaceae; genus Nicotiana; species Nicotiana glauca. The sequence continues at coordinate 135,590 of MU789309.1, forward strand.
TCAATGCCAAGAAGCCTGAAGCTGCTCCTTCCACTTTTTATAACTCTTGCTGGAGCCGTACGATACGGTTCCCAACACCAAATCAATACCGAAATCCACAATCTCACCCGACGACATGCCCGGCCGCAAGGAACGCATCCGAAAAAGTCTCTCAATACCGGAACTGAATCAATGGTAGAAACCTTTATACTGACATCCGTCACAAAGGCCCAATTAAGGAAAGCACTGATCTTTGGAAAACCAGCCACTCTGCTATATCATAATCCGATGCACCTCGCCACGCAACCGATGGCCTTTCTGTCATAGCCCATAGCACAATAGTCTAGAACAACCCACATTGCGACAACCAGTCTACAGCTCATCATCATATACAAAATCTAACATACCAACAAAGAAGGACCCACTCGGCCTCCAATCCCAATAGCCGCTAACGGTACCAATACACACTATCCACAACTACTACATAGCCTGAACATGAGAACTCCCAGTCATTCTTCGAAGATATTCTAAAATTCTCCTGTGCCATCAAACACACTCAGATATCAACAGTCAATATATTAAGAAAAATGTTGCAACACTACCGAAGTGCCATCAACTTAATCACATTGCTCTTTTTCTGAAACATATACCCTTGTCAAATCACTATGATTAGCAACACCGTTTCCTTTTCATATGAGGATCATTCACCCAAATCCTCTGAAGATCGATTCTTAAATCACCTGCAGCTGCCCATGTCGCTTAAGAATTTAATGACTTTCCATTCCGAACTGAACCGAGCCTTACACACACAAATCCCAATCCTCCACAACATAACGCATATACCATACCACATTAGGATAACATGAGAACTTTTATCTCCCTTC
>MU789312.1:2785-19728 GCA_026770625.1 Nicotiana glauca
CAAACAATCTCAGTAGGAGAAATAGTAAAAGAACATGCGAGGTAGACATGTAAGCATACTTGTAGAAAAACCAGTAGAAGCAATAACAGAGCAAAGATAAGGAAACATGCATATTAACTACAAATAAAGCAAAACACATAAGACATGACATGAACAGATAGATTCGCCTAAAGAAAGAAGAAGAAGAAGAAGAAGAGTCATTTTTTAAGATTTTGAAAACCCTAAATTGAACAGACTAATAAAAATAGGGAAAAGTAGCTAGAACTCGAGTAGAACACAGATCTGTCACCGATCTAAGAAAACAAAGGAAGAAAGAACCTCGAACAAGCCCTTTTTTAGGGTTTCTCAGGAACCCTAGGAACAAGAAGGCTTGGAAAGATCTGGTCTTGAACAAGTCTGGACCACGGCTGGCCCTTTCAAAGTTCGAACATGCTGGAACGGAGCCGGAGAAACCAAAAGAACTCAGATCGGCGGAGGATCTGAATAGTCTTTGTTGAAATCGAGCCTCAAAACCTCGAACAAACTCGATTTGGGGGTGAATGGAAGAGGGAACAGGCCGTCCATGGCCTGGGAAGCCATGGACGCCAGTGGATTTGGTCGGAGAGGACATTAATGGCGGCTAGGGTTTCGAGTGTTAGAGAGAGTGTGAGAGATGAGGGAGTTTGGGGGCAGCGGCTTTTGATAAAATGAAATTAGGGTTGGGGTTGGGCGGAATTAAAAAGGAAAGGAGAAATGGTGGCCGTTGATTAAAATGATCAACGGCCTAGATTGAATGGGGCGACCGGGCGGGTTAGGTGAATTGGGTTTGGGGCAGGTCCAAATCAAAAAGTGGGTCGTTTAATTGGGTGTAATTGAGGTGCAGAATTGGGCTACAATTGAAAGCAATTTGAGGCCAAAATTGAAATAGCCATTTTCCCCTTTTGAATTTATAAAAATAGTAAATGATGTTAAAAATCAAATTAAAAGCACTGGGTTAGCAAACCATATGTAAGTATTAATTTAAAATATTGGTATTGATTTTGTAATTAAAATTTCTATTAAATTCGGAAATGGGCTAAAATTGTAATTTCATGCAATTTAGTTTTAAAAATACCAAATAGACTCGTAAAATTATACAAAAATCATGTAAATTATGTTTTTATGCAAAATGTCAGAATCAAATAAACTATTCTCCAAAATGGCATGCTTTTGGGAATAATTATTGGGATTTATGGTGTAAAAATAGGCCCTAAATTAATTTAAAAATCCTTTAAAAATGCCAAAATCTTTTGGGATGCTCATATATGCATACATATGCTATTTTGAGAATATTTTGAGTATAAAAATATATAGGAAAAAATTGGGTATCAACACCCAGCTGATTCCGCTTTAGCGGAAAAACAAGCCGCTTCTGCGGCTGCCACTTAACCCCCCATTTTCGCTTCTGCGATCCGCTCTCCGCAGATGCGTTCCCACTTCTGCGAAACTTTGACCGCATTTGCGGTCCTCTCCAACATGTCCTCTTCCGCTTCTGCGATGCCCCTTCCGCAGATGTGGTTTTGCTTCTGTGAAATTTAGACCTCATCTGCGGTCCTCAAGCTTTGGACCAAAAACCATATCTGGGGCTCCCCGTTCGCTTCTGCGGTGACACTTTTGCGGTCAACCAACCGCAGAAGCAAAAATACCAGCAACCAGATGCCTTCAGCCCTCTTCCTAATTCCAATTTCGATACGTTAACCACCCGGAATCCACCCGAGACCCCCGGGACCCCAACCAATCATACCACAAGTCCCAAAACACATTACGGACTTGATCGAGGCCTCAAATCATATCAAACAATGTTAAAATCATCAATCGACCTCCAATCCAAGCTTTATGAACTTTGAACTTTCCAACTTCTATTTCCGATGCTTAAGCCTATCAAATCACGTCCGATTGACCTCAAATTTGGCACACAAGTCATATTTGACATTACGGACCTACTCCAACTTTTGGAATTGGATTCCGACCCTGATATCAAAAAGTCAAACTCCGAACAAACTTCTCAAAAACCTTCAAATTCTAACTTTAGCCAAATTGCTCCAAAAGGACCTACGGACCTTCGAATTCACTTCCGATCGCGCTCCCAACTCTAGAATCACCATACGGAGCTATTCCCAGACTCGAAATCCCAATCGGACATTGATAACATTGAAATGAACTTCAAGCCAAACTTAAGAAATTCCTTTCAAATGCTAACTTCCACAATAGGCGCCAAAACACTCTCGGGTTATCCAAAATCCAATCAGGGCATACACCCAAGTCCGAAATCATCATACGAACCTGCTGGAAACTTCAGATCCTGATTCTGAGGTCGTTTAATCAAAATTCCAATCCTAGTTCATTCTTTCAACTTTAAGCTTCTCAAATGAGAATTTTCATCTAAATTTAACTCCGATCTTCCTGAATTTAAATTCCGACCATGCGAACAAGTCACATTTCCTGAAATGAAGTTGCTCATGGCCTCAGACTATTGAACGACGCCTAGGGCTCGAAACGTCCGGTCGGTTCGTTACATTCTCTCCCACTTAAACATACGTTCGTCCTCGAACGTGCTGAGGACTACACTGGAGTAGTCTAAAATCACTGTTTAGCACCTCAAGCGCCTTCCCGTGCTATCACAACCCAGTTGAGCACATTAGCTCGATAAGTTCTAAAAATGCTCCCTTTTATTCAAGCAATTAAGCCTTAGAGCCCAATTCCAACATTCGGACTTCTATGCCAGGCCTGTTTCCGACATACGATCACCGAATCAATCACTATACGCTGTACTCAAAACATGACTGCATAACTCCGCTGAATTCACACTTTGCATCACTTTACTCATAGGACCACAATAATATTTCTGTTTGAATTAATCGAAATTCCACTAACTATTACAATACCGCCATGATGGATGAGATACCGAAATTCATAATCAACTGCCGAGTCAACCAATCATCGAGTCTATACTTCTGACAAGAAATATTACCACATTCTGAGCCAAATAACAATCTTCGCTCCTTAATATACTTCATATAATTAGGTTGCACTGATCTTAAATCCCATAATCTCGTCTCACTCGGTACGACTGCTCAGGCAATAAGCCACTCTGAATGCGATCACAAGTCTCATATGACTCCACAATGTGCCAATAGGCCACCAATCCGAACACATCGCAAACGAAAATCGAACTCTAGAAGGAATTACCTAACCCCCTGTCACGACCCAACCCTGGTCGTGATGGCGCCCAACACAATTGCTAGGCAAGCCCGAGCAATCATTACTCACCACTCAATCACAAATCCCATTACCGAGTAACAACATGAAATTAGCAGTTTGTCAAGTCAATTAACCAAATAATTTAAATAGAAACAGTGTGAAACACTGACATAACCAACATCTCCCAAAGACCTGGGGTCACGAGTCTAGAGCCTCTAAGATAACAAAGTAGCAAATTATCATGTAATACAGAGTTCTAAAATGCAGAAAGATAAGACGGATAAAGGGAGGAGTCGGGTTCTGCGGACGTCAGACAGCTACCTCGACAACTCCTGAAAGCTCTGGAAGCAGCAAAACAGCTCGACTAAGCTCCCGGAACACCTGAATCTGCACACATGGTGCAGGGAGTAAAGTGAGTACTTCCAACTCAGTGGTAATAGATATATATAATGGCTGAAAGTAAGAAATCCCGAAATATAACAATGCAAAGCTATAACCAATAATCCAACGCATTTACGGTGGAACAACAACAAGCAATGATAGGTAAAACAGATAGATATCGATGCATGAATGCAATGCAATGCACATGACTGCTACGGCACGCAGCCCGATCCATTTGGGTACCCGCGCTCACTGTGGGGTTTCAGACTCCGGAGGGGCTCCTACAGCCCAAGCACAATATCATCGCAGCATTCGTTGCGGCGTGCATTCCGATCCACACTCAGTCCAGATATGTGCATGTAAGCCACACAGGCACAGTCAAGTTTATCATTTTCAGTTCCAATTATTAGGAATTATAGATTAAGTATATAAAATTTTAAAAATTTACTAATCATTTCGAGACAGTATTTAACTCAGGACCGATATCATGAAAACATGCTAAGCATCATGGAAACAGTGATAATAATCCCTAAGGGATCCAAATAATCGGCACACAGCCCAAATATGCTCATAGCAATCCAAGTAAGATGCTTACCAATCAATTTCTAGTCAATAACACAGTATGATCATCACTCGGATGGGCTAAGCCATAGCCCCCAATCACAAATGACCCCGCACTCACCATAGAGTACGTGTCTCGCCTCAATATAGCGTCACAGTGTGATATACCGGGGTATCAAACCCTCAAGTCATCATCTACATCTATTACTCACCTCAGACCAGCCATAAGACTAGTTCGCTATGCCTTTTCCTCTCGAATTCACCTCCTCGCGAGTCGAATCTGGCCAAAACCACAACGAATACATTACAATAGGCTAAAGAAACATAACCCAATCAAAAGAACTCGAAAAACACCAAAAATCTCGAAGTTGGCAAAAACCGAGCCCCGGGCCCACTTCTCGAAAAATTACGAAATTCACATCACCGCATTCCTCGTCTCGTCACGAGTCCGTACATATAAAATTTATCAAAATCAGAGTCCAAATGCTCCCTCAAATCCCAAATTCTCATTTAAAAAAAAAAACCAAGCCATAACCTCTATTTTTAACCTTTAATTCTTTGGGTTTTCAGTGTTAATCCATGATTTTACACCATACTAACGTATTCTAAGTCCAAGAATCCATACCTGCTGAAAGCCCTCAAAACTCTCTTCAAAATCGCCCAAAATCTCCTAACGAAGCTACAACAACTCTCGTAATTCCATTCCAACCCTCGGATCAAAATCTCACCTATCAACCGGAATCCGCCAAAATTCAAACTTCGCCAATTCAAGCCTAATTATACACCGGACTTCAAAATTCAATTCCGATCGTACTCCTAAGTCACAAATCATCCGGCGTGCAAGTCACCTCAATACAACACTATGATGTGTAAATTCGGGGTGTCAAACCCTCAGGATATCATTTATAAGTATTACTCACCTCGAACCGGTGAAATCTCTAGCTCGCGACTCCTTTGACCCTCAAATCGTCCTCCACGCGCGTCGTATCTAACCAAAATCAGAGCAAATACATCACAATATGCTAAGGGAACAATACCCAATTGAAAAAATCAAAATATAGCAAAATCTCGAAACTAGCAAGACCCGAACCCCGGGCCCGCTTCTCGGGAAATTAAAAAACTCACATTACCGGATTCCTCGTCTTGCCACGAGTCCATACATACCAAGAACTCCTAAATCCAAGCTCAAATGACCTATCAAATCCCAAATTGAAATATCAAAAACTCAAGCCCTAGCTTTACCTATTTTTAATGAATTTCAACCAATTTCCATATTAATTCTACCATAAACTTGAATAATTAGGCCAAGGAACTTACCTCCATTCGATTCTCAGTCAAAACCCTCGAAAATTCTCGCCCAAAGCTCCCAAAATCGCTCAACAATGGAGGAAAAATGACATAAGCTCGCGGATGAAATAATGATATAAAACCCTTCTGCCAACAACGATTTTTCGTTTCTGCGGTCCCGTTTCCGCTTATGCGGCCAAAACTCCGCTTATGCGGTTTTCATTAAAGTTGACAATTCCTGCTTTTGCGTCCAAAAATCCACTTATGCGGATCACCCATTACCACTTCTGCGGTTGAAAGTCCGCTCCTGCGGACTCGCTTTTGCGGACACTGTTCCGCTTTTGCGGAAACTCCTCACCAGGCCAAGAACCGCTTCTGCGTTCCTTCACCCGCTTCTGCGGAACCGCTTCTGTGGTCCATTTCCGCAGAAGCGAAAATACCAGATGACAGCAATACAGACCTGAAGCAAACTTCAAAAACTCTTGTTTAAACACCCGATCTCACCTCAAGGCCCCCGGGACCTCAACCAAAAACACCAACATGATCTATTACCTTATTCAAACTTGCTCGAACCATCAAAACACTATTGTTAACATAAAAATCCTCAAATTTCATCAAATCAAAGCCTAAGTTTCTTAAAAACTTCCGAATTGCACATTCGATAAAAAACCCGATCAAACGATGTCCGAATGACCTGAAAATTGGCACACATATCCAAAATCACCCAACGAAGCTATAGCAACTCTCGAAATTTCATTCTGACCCTCGGATCAAAATCTCACCCATCAACCGGAATTCGCCAAAATACTAACTTCGCCAATTCAAGCCTAATTCTATACCGGACCTCCAAAATCGCTTCCGATCACGCTCCTAAGTCACAAATCACCTCCCGAAGCTAAGCGAAACGCCGGAAATCATATCCGAGCCCTCTAACTCATAAGTCAACGTCCGGTTGACTTTTCCAACTTAATCTTTCCTTAAAGAGACTAAGTGTCTCATTTCTCATCAAAATCAATCCAAATCAACTCTAACACACCACATACCGATAACGAAATATGAAGAAGCATGAAATGGGGGAAATGGAGCAATAACACATGAGACGACGGGCTAGGTCGTCACATCAACCAACTAAATGTGTGTAACTTTACATAAATAACCTTGAAACCTTCTAGACCTTGTCACGACCTAAATTCCATATAAGGCCGTGATGACGCCCAGCATCGTTGTTAGGCAAGCCAAAGCTAATCAAATAGTAAATTCTCATTTGAATAGTTAGTACGTGATAACTTTCCATTATTGATTTTGGAATTTAGAGTTTAAAATTTTAAGCATATTTAATTGGATGTAATAAATGCGAATTTCAATCATGAAAACAAGCCAAAACATAAGTCTACCAATGTGTGTGTGCCAAGACCTAGTGTCACAAGTGTGTGGTCAATCTAGTAGAATATACAAAACCATACTATCCTACTGTCTTGAAAAGATATAGACAGGAACATAAAGATAAAAGATAGACTCCAGCTGCTGTAGAACGGCTCAAAAGGGCAGCTCACCGGAAAATCTCAAGCTGAGGAGTCCACTCTATGCGCCAGACTTATGGCCAGATGCACCTACCTCAAAGCCTGTACAATCAAGTACAGAAGTATAACATGAGTACATAAAAATGTGTACCCAGTAAGTATCTCGCCTAACCTCACAGAAGTAGTGACGAGGGGTCGACTCCGACACTTGCTAGGGCCAACAATAAAATAATGTGAAGGTCCAATTCTTAAGGCATAATGTATGTAAATAACAGTCAAGCTCAAAACAGAACAATAACCGAGGAATTTCTCCGCCATACTTAAGAAGGCAAGAAACTTTCTTTATTTAAAACATGTGGTATATCAATTAATGAAACATACAACTACAAAGAGTTACCATTCTATTATCACACACAATTATCACCGAGGACGTTCGGCCCGATCCAACATAAAAGTAAAATGTGCACTGCCGAGGATCGAACGACATAAACCATAGATATATCTATTCACCCCGCTTGCGAATCATACGTGCGATGGGGTAAAAGCATAACCCCGCTCGTGAATCATGCGTGCGAGCGGTCAAACATAATTTTCATCATTTAAAACACAACACTTCTTTGATTCTTTTTAAAAAAATGAAGACAATTCACTTGAAGCCTGTAAATCCTTAGATTTTCATCAACTTAATTACTTTCATAAAATTAGCACATATAATCAAATAGTGTCCACAAAGCATGGTGTAAACCTCGAACTACCCGGACAATAATAGAGATAGTAGCTATGTACAGACTCTCGTCACTTCGACCGTACGTTGCCCCCACACATAACCACATATTAATTAAGTTCACCTATGGAAAATTTCCCTCTTACAAGGTTAGAAAAGAGACTCACCTTGTTTCGAGCCTACTTCCAACTCAAGAATGTGCTCAAATCCTCAAACCGGAGTCGCACAATCCGAAACTATTCAAATAGTGTAAAAACCGATTATTATAGGTTTACAAGTTCATGTTCTAGCTATTAAAGTGATTATCCAACTACAAAGGCAAGATTCCTAAAATTCACCTCTAGATCCACGTGCCCGGATTCCGAAAAATTTAGAAGGAAGTTGTTACCCATAACCTAAGGATCAAGAATATATGATTTTTACTTCATTCCCTGACTAATTTCGTGGTTAAATCTTGTTTTTATCAAAAACCTAAGTTTTACTCTAATCCCATGATTTTCACTAATATTTACATGTTAATCTACCTAAAATCCAAGTATTTAACTCACATATAGTAGGAATTACTTACATACAAAAGCTTGGTGAAAACTCCCTCTCAAGAGCTCTAAAATCGCCCAATAATGGAGTGAAAATGGGCCAAAAATGTCTAACTCTTGTAATAAATGAAGGTCACTGCCTTCGGTGTTTTCTGCATCTGCGGTTCTGCACCTGCGCCCACCGTATCTGCAGAAAATGGTCCGCTTCTGCGTAACTTCACTCGTCCAGCTGGGGCCGGTTCTGTGGATGGCCAATTGCTTCTGCGGTATCGCTTCTGCGATATCGCTTCTGCGGAGAAAAGGCCACTTCTGCGGTTTCTAGGCTAGCCACCCTTGGCCGCCTCTACGAGTCAAGGCCCACACCTGCGAGCTCGCATCTGCGACTGACCAACCGCAGGTGCGGTTATGACAGAAGCTGGGTATTCAGCTTTTGCCCAAAATTCCCAACTTGGTCCGACCCTCGTCCGATTGACCCGATCACACCCACAAGTTTGTAATGGTAAAATGGACTTGCTCAAACACTCGTAACACAGGAAATAACATTAAAACTAGGAATCACACCCTAAAACCAATTGATTCAAACTTATGAATTTCAAGTTCTTCAAGTTACTTCCAATGTGACGAAACACACTTATCCTACTCGGATTGACACCAAATTTTATGTGCAAGTCTTAAATTACATTACAGAACTATTCTCAATCTCGGAATCCTATTTGGACCTTGATATCATCAAAACCCCCTCTAAACCAAATCTAAAAAACTTCCAAAAACCTTAAAGAACCAACTTTCACTATTATGCGTCAAAACTCTCCCGGGTCATCTAAAACTCAATCCAAACATTCGCCCAAGTCCGAAATTATCATACGAACCTATTGGAACCGTCAGATCCTAATTTTGAAGTCGTTTACTCAACATGTTGACCGAAGTCAAACATGGTCTTTGAGGCCAACCTCAAGGAATAAAGTGTTCTGATTTCAACCCAAACTCTTCCAATTCCGAACTAACCATCCCCGCAAGTTATAATTTAGTGAAAACAAGTACGAGGAGTCTTATTTAGGGGAACGAAATTCTAGAAAGCAAACGACCAGTCGGATCGTTACATTCTCCACCTCTTAAACAAACGTTCGTCCTCGAACGGGTTTAGATTCATACCCGAAGTGCTAAATAAGTGTGGATATCCCCTCTACTGGACCTTTACAGCAGAAATCCTCTTGGATCTTAACTGGCGATCCTGTCTATCAACAATGGCGACTGGCTCCTCCTCATAACCCAAGCTCTCATCTAGCTGAATAGTACTGAAATCTAACACGTGAGATAAGTTACCGTGATACCTCCGAAGCATAAACACATGAAAAATTGGATGAACCTCTGATAGGCTGGAAGGTAAAGTAAGCTCATAAGAAACCTCCCCAACTCGCCTCAACACCTCAAATGGGCCTATAAACCTTGGGCTCAACTTGCCCTTCTTACCGAATCTCATAATACCCTTCATTGGCCAGACTTTCAAGAGAACCTTCTCGCCGACCATGAATGATACATCACGCGCCTTCCGATCCGCGTAACTCTTCTGTATGGACTGTGCTGTGTGAAGTCTCTCCTAAATCAACTTCACCTTTTCCAAGGCATCTTTCACCAAGTCAGTTCCGTACAACTTAGCCTCTCGAGGCTCAAACCACCCGATGGGAGAATGACATCGCCAACCATATAAAGCCTCAAATTGAGCCATCTCAATGCTGGACTGGTAATGTTGTTGCTAGCAAACTCGGCCAGAGGTAAGAACTGATCCCAGTGTTCCCCAAAGTCAATCACACATGCTCTCAGCATGTCCTCTAATATTTGAATTGTTCGCTCCGACTATCCATCAGTCTGAGGATGAAATGTTGTGCTGAGCTTCACACGGGTCCCCAACTCACTCTAAACAGCTCTCCAAAAATGCGAAGTGAACTGAGGAACCCTATCTGATATGATGGAAACAGGCACACCGTGCAACCGGACTATCTCCCAAATATAAATCTAGGTCAAGCTCTCTGAAGTATAGTTAGTCATAACTGGAATGAAGTGTGCCGACTTGATCAACCTGCCGACGATGACCCAAATTGCATCAAACTTCCGTAAGGTCCGCGACAACCCAACTACGAAATCCATAGTAATGCGCTCCCATTTCCACTCAGATATAGTCATCTGCTGAAGTAGGCCCCCTGGCCTCTGGTGCTCATACTTGACCCGTTGGCAATTTAAGCACATAGCTACATACTCCACTATGTCTTTCTTCATTCGCCGCCACCAATAGTGCTGTCTCAGGTCACGATACATCTTCGTATCACCTGGATGAATAGAATACCCGCGAACTGTGTGTCTCATCAAGAATCCTCTCCTTCAAGCCGTTGACATTAGGAATACATTGGCGACCCTGAAATTGTAGAACAACATCCTAGCCAATAGAAACCTCCTTGGCACTACCTTGTAGTACCGTCTCTGTGAGAACTGCCAAATGTGGATCATCAAACTGCCCAGCCATGATCTGCCCCAATAGTAGTTTATTTTATATTTATTAAAATTTTAATAAGGACAAATTTTATATATTCAAATATTAAAAAAATAAATAAGTTTAATCATTTAACATTCAGATCTTAATATTCAATGCATATTTAGACGTAATAATCTAATATGTATATGTTCAAATTCAAGCGTCAATCCTAATGATACAAATACGACCTTAGTAGTCTAGTTGATTGGATTTGAATTCCACCTTATAATCCCACTCAATTTCCTCTCCCCTCCCCGTGCCATATATATATATATATATATATATACTATATTAAAGCAGATCCATGATTTAAAGTTTATGGGTTCCTGTAACGACCTTAAGTAATATACAATAAATAACTGGGTTCACAATTAAATATAAATAGATATTTAGTGGAGTATTTAAAAAATATACATGATATATGCAAAAGCTAGTGGGTTCACGGTAACCATATTCAAACAGGAGAAGAAGAAGAAAGAAGAATGAAACACAAGTCCACCGGAGATCAAATAGTTTGGTGCTTTTCCCATTTACGACTTGTTTAGTCAACGAACGTGTCAATAGAGAGCAAAATACAGAGACACCCGATCCAACTAAATCAGATAAAGAAAGAAAGAAAATTATGGAAGAAGAAAGTGGGAAGATGTTTCAACCAGTCGCTTTTGTGGTTGTAAGCTTTCAAATCACCGCAATCCCCTGTATAATTTTGGTTAAGATTCTAAGTTTTGTTTAATGCAATACCATTCTGTATGATCAAGATTGTAATTAGATTTGGCTCTCTTTTTGTGCTTTAAATACATTTCCAGCGGGATTCGTCTGTACTGTAGGTGTCTCAGCAAATCTGTCTAGTTTCTCACATGTTCCTTTATCATAATTACTGCTTCTATCAGTTAATATTTCATAAAATATGCTAGTGTTAATGAAATTGCAATATCTTGTATATTCTGTGGTAAGTAGTTTCAAGCCACCCAATGTACTGATAATTTATCCAGGGGTATCAGATCTCTTACTGATTATGGATGAATAAACCTTCGAATTTCTGTGAACAATATCGATTTGTCGTCATTTAAAAATATACTTCTTCCGTTTTATATGTACTTTCCTTTTTAGTCCGTTCCAAAATAAATGACACATTTCTAAATTTGGAATTTGCCCTTGATAAGAAGCTTTTATAGCTGCACAAATGACATGACCCCACAAACATTTTACCCCTTAAGCTTTTAAACCACAAGTTTCAAAAGTCTTTTTCTTTTTTTTTTAAACTCCGTGACGAGTCAAACTACCTTAAATAATATGAAACGGAGGGAGTAATCATACATGGTAGGTTAGATGCACAGAAATGGTTCAAAACCTACCGCTCACAAAAATCCTAGTAGTATTTGTGTGGAGAAAGATATAGAAGCGGGCTCATTATCCACCAAGTTTCGAGTCGTGCTCCATTATACTCGGGGGATTTTTCGGTTTAAAAAAAGAAACATAATCATGTTTGAACACACATATTATCAATAAGTTGTAGATTGATGCTAGGAAGAAGAAAAAAAAGGAAAAGAAGAAAGCTGATACGTGCACAAAGAACTTCACACATAAAGAAGAATAAACACAAAACAAATTTTCTGAAACAATTGAAGTGAAAAATTTTCAATCTCTTAAAGCTCTATCAAATATTTTCAATTTGCCCGTGAAGAAATGATTCCATTATAGACTTGAGCACTACCATTTAGTTTGTCACTACATTTTGCAGAAATTGAGTTAGGATCTTCTTGAGTCGAACACTAACATCTTCCATACTAATTCTCTCTTCAGGCAAGTCATTTGTGCATTCAAGAGCTAATTCCATGATTGATTTGAAGCATCTCTCTTTTGACATAAAATTTTCGTCAGCCAGTGAAAATAAATTAATGTCCACTACATCCACCATTCGGTTTGGTAATGATTGGCATATCCATTTTTTCAAGGTGAAGTCTCCGACAAATAGATCATCCACAGGGCTCTTTCTTGTAAAAGTCTCCATTAACAGAATACCAAAGCTATAAACATCTCCCTTGGTTGAGATTTTGCCTTTTGAACCATACTCTGCAAAAAAATTCATGTAAAAAATAATTAGCGTCGTTTAAAATTTACTCAAATTAACTTGGTAGTAACATTTACCTGGTGCCATGTAGCCAATAGTACCCAAGGTTTTGGTATGTGCTATTAGCGTCTCAGCTGTTAGAAGTTTGGATATCCCAAAGTCACTCACTTTCGCCACCATATCTCCATCCAAAAGTATGTTACTTGGTTTCAAATCACAATGGACGACTACAAACAAATGACCTCCATGTAAATACTCCATAGCAGAAGCCACATCAACCATCACCTTTAATCTTTGAGTTAAATCCAAAAATTTGTCGGGAGAGTGAAGCCAACTATCAAGGTTTTCATTGGGCATGTACTCTAGCACCAACACTTTATAATCAAAATTCGCACAACTACTTATCACCTTAACAAGGTTCCTATGTCGAATGCTTCGTAGAACTTGGCACTCCACATCAAAACTTCTGAATGCATGTTGCATTTCTGCATTGAATACCTTGATTGCCACAACCTTTCCATCTGCAAGTGTCCCTTTGTAAACCAATCCAAGGCTCCCCCTCCCAATCAAGTTTGCTTCATCAAAGTTGTTTGTCCCTTGAGCAATATCCTGGTACGAAATCCTCCTATGTACTTGACCAAATGTATCCACTAGAGGAAGTTCCCTACTCCTTTTTCGATATTTCATCAGTAACCAAACAATGAAAATGGTGATCATTGCAACTCCTAAGGCAACTGATGCAAGAACAATAGTTACAACCCTCTTCTTTTTTGATCTTCTAGGGTTACTGACTCTGCATTGCATCACATGGAACCGGGATGCTCCACATAATGCAGGGTTACCCATAAATGATTCAGCTGTAAAGTTTACGAATGGCCCTCCATCTGGAATTTCACCCATGAGCCCATTGTATGAGACATTGAAATACTTGAGATGTTCAAGATTCCTCAAGGACATGGGAATCATGCCGGATAGCTCGTTGCTGGATAGATCCAAGTATTCCAATGAAACTAAATCTTCAAACGATTTAGGTATAGGACTATCTAACATATTCATTGACAATGAAAGGATAACCAAATTTTGTAGTTGTCCAATTGTGCTTGGAATTTGACCAGAGAACTGATTACCAGATAAATGCAATATCTGCAAACCCCTTGAGTTTCCCATTTCTAGTGCAAGAGATCCATTTAGAAAATTGGAGGACAAATTGACAACTGAAATATCTTTATTCCTCCAAAAAGTTGGTGGAATACTGGAAATTAGCGCATTGGAATCTAAGTAGAGTTCTCTTAAAGAAGAAAGATTTCCAAAGCAACTTGGTACTTCCCCTGAAACCTGATTTTGGCTCAAGCTAATTAGAAACAAGTTGTCCATATTACACAGGCTAATTGGTATAATTCCATCTATATTATTATTATCCAGTTTCAACTTTTGCAATTTCCTCAAGTTCCCCAAATCTGGTGGAATCGTACCAATAAGCTTATTATAACCCAAGCTTAACCACTCCAGATTCCTCAAGTTACTGAAGTTAGTTGGTATTTTTCCAGTGACACCATTATTAGAAGCAGTGAAATATTCAAGGGAAAAGGACCAGTTGCCTGAGCCTAGGAATTTTGGAAGACTTGCATTGAATTGGTTGCCTCCTATTTGAACAGTCTTCAAGTACTTGCAATTGGATAGAGAGGAAAGAAAACTTAACTCGCTCGTAGAAGGATCATTTGTCAATTGGTTTAATTGCAAGCTGATGAATTGAAGCTGTTGTAGATTTCCAAGATTCATGGGTACATGCCCAGTAAACAGATTGCGGCCAAGATCAAGATGGATAAGCTTGGTGGAATTTACGATGGAGCTAGGAATCAGCCCACTGAACTGGTTTCTCCCAAGATAAAGGCCTTCAAGATTTGGAAGGCTATGGCCTATGTTTGAGGGAAGTATTCCTGAAAGCTCATTTGCTACAAATGCAATCTTTTCTAGTCCAGAAATGTTGAAAATAGACTTTGGAACTTCACCTGATAATCTGTTTGAGCTAAGATACACTTCTTTCAGATTTACAAGATGTTCAAATTCCCGAGGAATGTCACCCCGTAAACTGTTCTCACCTATGTCTATCATCTCTAGATTTGACAAATTTCCAATAGATGGTGGAAGAATTCCCACCAAACTGTTCCGTCGGAGACTTAATCTTTGAAGTGCTGATAGGTTATCAATTTCACTTGGTATATGTCCTGTAAGATTTATGTCAATTTATCTTCAAGTTCTGAAGGGAACAACCCTTGTAACTGTTTGAACATTCTATATATTGAAGATCAATATGAAATTAGTAATTTCATTCTATAATCTATACTTTAACCGTGTTCCTATATTTTTGACCCTGTTGCTTATATACCAAAAGCGAACCATGAAATACCTGACCTAGGGTAAAAAGAAAGCAAAAGAACTACTATCTATTGGATTCCGTTTAGACTTAGCATAGACGAGAGCAGAATGAAAGATAAAGATCAATATAGGCGATACCAGCTTGTCGGGATTAAGGCTTAGTTATGTTTGTATGTTTACTTAGTTCAATGTTCGCAAGCAGGCTTTTAATCTTATTAAATATCTAAATTCCAGTAGAAAGTTTACGTATGAAAAATTCTACTATAAGAAAACATAAATGATGGATATTGGGTTGGGAAAGGTCTAAATGGAGCGACATGAACATTGAGGATTCATATAATCGATCCAAGATAACAGGGGGTTGGCGCAGTTGTTCTTGTTATTGTTTGAAACTGAAGAACAAATTTTCAGTAATAGACGTTGAAGTTAAAAAAAAAAAACTCAGATTAACCTATCAAAGCTGTTAAACAAGAATATATTTAGAGATAGAGCCAAATGGTGGATAAGTACCTGTTAAGTTATTCCATCCAAGAAACAGATGTTGAAGTTTTGTCAAGTTCCACATTTGTCTAGGCAAGTTTCCTGTAGAATATGAGTGAGAAGTTTTGACTAATGATTGTAGCAACCATTATTGTCAATATTAAGCAAAAGGAGCAGAGAAAGAAAATGGTTCAACATTTTTACCTGTGAAGTGGTTATATGATAAGGCTAAATATACAAGCTCTTTGCATTTGTGTAAACCGCTTGGGAGCTGGCCAGATAATTGATTTTGTGCAATTTGTAAGCCCTTCAGCCGTGGAAGATAATTGCAGATGATGTCATTTGGCAATGTTCCAGACAAGACATTATAATTCAGATTGATGCCCTTTAAAGAAGAGACATTGAAGATGGACAATGGAACAGATCCAAAGAGATTATTTCTGGAAAGGTCCAGCAACTCAAGCCTTGTGAGCAATCCAAGACTTGCTGGAATTTGACCTGTGAGATTATTCATTGACAAGGACAAGTACCTCAGCCTCCTCACATGGCTTAGTTCAGCTGGGATTTCGCCGTGGAAGCTGTTGTTGCCAATGTCTAAGAAATTAAGAAAAGAGAGGTCCCCGACTTTTTTTGCGATTGAACCTCTTAGTCTCAGGCTATTGAGGACTAATACTGTCACTCTTTGATGCCTTTTACTGCAAGAAATGCCAATCCAAGTGCAAATATCAGTCCCTTTTGTCCAGTTTTTGGACATAATTTCAAAGGGGTCAAAAGTTATTTGAGACTTGAAGGCTAAAAGTGCAGCCTCATCAGTTGTAATGTTGTTGGAAGCAGCTGCATTATTTGTCTCCAACAAGTGCATTAACAAAAGGGATGATATAATCATAGTCTTGAAGGCAACCATTTTACTGCAACTTCTCTAACTATTTGTATGGTTAATTAATTATTAGGAAGTTTGTAAGTTTTCTTTTTCAAGTAACCATCTATATATAGTGTTTTATTGTCAAATTGGGAATCTTGGTTTTCAGCTTCAGCACTTATGAGTACTTTTTAGCACATAATGCTTATCGTTACTCTAAGGGAAAATATTTTTCAATTTTTTCATGTTTGATTGGCTTAAATATTTTGGAAAACATTTTCCTTATCAATTCATTTTCCTTATAAAAAAAAGGGGAAAACATTTTCCAAAGCTCCTTTTCAATCTTCCCACCCTCACCAACCTACCCCACCCCCTCTCCAAAAAATTTTTTTTTTTTTTTTT